>OZ025244.1:75965272-76027624 GCA_964019155.1 Osedax fenrisi
TAGTAGTAGTAGTAGTAGTAGTAGTAGTAGTAGTAGTAGTAGTAGTAGTAGTAGTAGTAGTAGTAGTAGTAGTAGTAGTAGTAGTAGTAGTAGTAGTAGTAGTAGTAGTAGTAGTAGTAGTAGTAGTAGTAGTAGTAGTAGTAGTAGTAGTAGTAGTAGTGGTATAACCGGTATAACTTCCGAGTATGTTCTTACTACCATTGGGGAATTACAAACTATCACTAAGTAAGATGTCAATAGATAATATATTAATATATAATGTATTAATAGATAATATATTAATAGATTATATATTAATATATAATGTATTAATAGATACTATATTAATAGATAATTGATTAATAGATAATATATTAATAGATAATATCTTAATAGATAATATATTAATAGGTAGTTTATTAAAAGATTATTTATTAATATATACTATATTAATAGATAATATATCAATAGATAATATATTAATAGATAATGTATTAATAGATAATATATTAATAGATAATGTATTAATAGATATTGTATTAATAGATAATGTATTAATAGATAATATATTAATAGGTAGTATATTAAAAGATTCTTTATTAATAGATACTATATTAAAAGATACTGTATTAAAAGATAATATATTAATAGATAATGTATTAATAGATAATATATTAATAGATAATGTATTAATAGATATTGTATTAATAGATAATGTCTTAATAGATAATATATTAATATGTAGTATATTAAAAGATTCTTTATTAATAGATACTATATTAAAATATACTGTATTAATAGATAATATATTAATAGATTAATAAATAATGTACTAATAGATAATGTATTAATAGATAATGTATTAATATATAATGGTTAATTTAGTCAGGTGATCCTAATTGATATTTGCTCACGTTTCACGATATTGATCATGTGTTATATTAACTAGACATCAGCACTAACTCTAGACTGCTAGCACTAACTCTAGACTTCTAGCACTAACTCTAGACTTCTAGCACTAACTCTAGACTTCTAGAACTAACTCTAGACTTCTAGCACTAACTCTAGACTGCTAGCACTAACTCTAGACTTCTAGCACTAACTCTAGACTGCTAGCACTAACTCTAGACTGCTAGCACTAACTCTAGACTTCTAGCACTAACTCTAGACTTCTAGCACTAACTCTAGACTTCTAGCACTAACTCTAGACTTCTAGCACTAACTCTAGACTGCTAGCACTAACTCTAGACTTCTAGCACTAACTCTAGACTTCTAGCACTAACTCTAGACTTCTAGCACTAACTCTAGACTTCTAGCACTAACTCTAGACTGCTAGCACTAACTCTAGACTGCTAGCACTAACTCTAGACTGCTAGCACTAACTCTAGACAGCTAGCACTAACTCTAGACTGCTAGCACTAACTCTAGACTTCTAGCACTAACTCTAGACTTCTAGCACTAACTCTAGACTTCTAGCACTAACTCTAGACTTCTAGCACTAACTCTAGACTTCTAGCACTAACTATAGACTGCTAGCACTAACTCTAGACTGCTAGCACTAACTCTAGACTGCTAGCACTAACTCTAGACTGCTAGCACTAACTCTAGACTGCTAGCACTAACTCTAGACTGCTAGCACTAACTCTAGACTTCTAGCACTAACTCTAGACTGCTAGCACTAACTCTAGACAGCTAGCACTAACTCTAGACTTCTAGCACTAACTCTAGACTGCTAGCACTAACTCTAGACTGCTAGCACTAACTCTAGACAGCTAGCACTAACTCTAGACTGCTAGCACTAACTCTAGACTTCTAGCACTAACTCTAGACTTCTAGCACTAACTCTAGACTTCTAGCACTAACTCTAGACTTCTAGCACTAACTCTAGACTTCTAGCACTAACTCTAGACTGCTAGCACTAACTCTAGACTGCTAGCACTAACTCTAGACTGCTAGCACTAACTCTAGACTGCTAGCACTAACTCTAGACTGCTAGCACTAACTCTAGACTTCTAGCACTAACTCTAGACTGCTAGCACTAACTCTAGACTGCTAGCACTAACTCTAGACTTCTAGCACTAACTCTAGACTGCTAGCACTAACTCTAGACTGCTAGCACTAACTCTAGACTTCTAGCACTAACTCTAGACTGCTAGCACTAACTCTAGACTTCTAGCACTAACTCTAGACTGCTAGCACTAACTCTAGACTTCTAGCACTAACTCTAGACTGCTAGCACTAACTCTAGACTGCTAGCACTAACTCTAGACTTCTAGCACTAACTCTAGACTTCTAGCACTAACTCTAGACTGCTAGCACTAACTCTAGACTGCTAGCACTAACTCTAGACTTCTAGCACTAACTCTAGACTGCTAGCACTAACTCTAGACTTCTAGCACTAACTCTAGACTTCTAGCTCTAACTCTAGACTGCTAGCACTAACTCTAGACTGCTAGCACTAACTCTAGACTTCTAGCACTAACTCTAGACTGCTAGCACTAACTCTAGAATCACCCTATAAGACCATATGTCAGTGCATGAAATAAGGATTTTACACTGTGGGGAAATCAAATGTAATTATATATATTCTATTTGTTATTATTAGTAGCGTTTATATACATTATATTTACATAATATTTTATTCAAGAATGCTACAAACCGTTTTAAAATCAGTAAAATATAACTTATTTAAATTTCTAATTGAAAAAGTTTATATTTTATTAGAAACATATATTTGTCCTATATATGTTTATAAATAACATGTTTTAAAGCATTTTAATAACTTTATATGTAATATTTACTTTCAAAAATTGAACATCTAATAAATAATATATTAAATATTCGAATTCAGTCATAAACAACAATTTATAAATAATTGTATTTAAATACCCGTACATAGCCCTAATACTTAATATTTAATATTTACGATTGATATTTAATAATAAATATAAAAATAAACATTTACCTGAAATAATTCATTAATATATTATCTTTCTGCTGTGTTATTTTGTTTAGAAATTTTAAAGTAAAATAATCAAATTTCAGTAAAAAATAATATTAAGAATGCTATTGTCTAACAAATCATTGGTATGTTGTAGGTTTTAAAGATGTTGAATCAAGGATCGATCGATCAGATATAATAACTTAATAACTTATCTTAACTTAATAATCTGATTGGACAAGCCTAACTCCCCTAACCGTAACCTTAGATTACTAGATATGTGTATACTCTTCATGTAAACACTTACTTCCCTCTAACTTACATAGAACTTACTCTACCTACCCCTCTCTATTAGTATTGCATCATATATGAACGTTGCTATAGGAACTATAGTATAGTAATCAATAATACACTATAGTATACAATATAGTATACACTATAGTATACAATATAGTATACACTATAGTATAGTGACTATAGTGTATTATATATATATGCTAATGCGGATATATTGAGACTGTATATCACGGCATGACCACCTTGACCACTTGACAACCTTGACCACCATGACCACCTTGACCACCTTGACCACATCGACCACCTTGACCACCATGACAACCTTGACCACCATGACCACCTTGACCACCTTGACCTCTCATTATTGACCACGCCACTGATGACCGCTCTCTATTCCTCGTTAGTATTACATCATTCACTTAATTTTATAATAGGACACCTACAAATATGTATCTTATCATCCTCTTGTTATTAATAATGTTACTGTAGGTCCTACAACAGGAGGTGTTATAACAATACATATCGGTATCATCCTTAACTCTATAGAAAATTATTAAACTATCTCTCTATCTTTATATATGTGTGTGTTTGTGTGTGTATATATATGTGTGTGTGTATATATATATATATATATATATATATATATATATATATCTTCATCCGCATATACATAAATCATAAAATCTTAAAATAAAAAAACGATGTATTGATTGATTGTTGAACGTTTATTTAAACACTTAAATAAATCATAAATGATTACTCAAAAGTGTATATATATAGAATACAAATAATAAAAGTAAGTAAAACAATAAAAAACTCAGTACCCTAGTATTCATTTTCGAGGGACGGAGAATAGGGGTATACCCTATTCTCCCTATCTATCGCTATCTATAGATAGAATATGAGATGCGTGGTTTCTAAGAGATGGAAGGGAAGATCTTTGTACTAGAGAAGCAGAAATATAGGAGGGGTAATTCGAAGAGTATATCGAGGAATGAACAATAGATAGTATGCGATAAGAAGAGCGTTTGTTAAATGGGAACCATGGAGATAAGTGTTGGTATGAGGAAGTAGAGGAATTATCTCGAATACGTAGGTTATATGTTGTAGGATTTATACGTACATATATTTTACCTAATTTATGTATACATATATTTCATTTGTTCAATAGTTATAAGTTACAACTTGTAACTCGTTATTTTCTCTCGTATTTAGTATAGTAACATATTACGCTTTATTTCTTTCTTTCTTATCTATTGCTAGAACTTGACTGTATTCCTAGTAGGAATTACCTACCTCTTATGTTACCTGACAATAATCTGTTATTGATTACTAGTGCACACCCTTTAATTTACCACAGTGAACTGTAGCGAGTGGACTATAGTACACTGTTTAGATATGTGTGTATAAATAAGATATAGCTTAATAATCTGTATATTAACAATTGTTAAAGTTCAGCTATAGCTCAACTTTAACAATATATAATTTTCAAGAAAAGAACAATTTTTAGTCGGGTATAAATCAGGATACAACTCTAGCCGGGTTTGATAATAAGTCTGATGGCGCCAATATCCTCTTCAGACTTTATGTATCAGCCGAAACTACAGATTGCTGTAGTTAGTCTATACGCCGTACACTTAACCGACGGGCAATGACTGTTAATATCATGTATCTTCATCGGCTCTTGACCGTTGATTAACTAGTGATTCTTCAGATCATGGTATAGTGCAGGTATCTCTATTCATTTGTCTTAGCCGACTTGCTGAAGTGGTTACCAGGGAGTGGCACAAGGAGCCAACAATAACAGTTGGGAGACAGGGATGGGTCTTTTTTAACTAACCCTCCTTGTATTAGGAAGACAGAAGTAGTAAAAAGATTGACCATACCTTACGGAATACCTTAAGGAATTCCCCCTTTCCCCCAATATTTGATCCTGATCCTAATAAAGTTAATAGTAATACTTTTACAATAAACATGTTTATATGCATGTATTGAAAACAACAAGAACAAGTCAACTAGTTTAAATATCTAGAGGTTACACTAACGGACAATGTACGTCGTACAATGCTAATAGCAACAACGAAATAGCAATAATAACAGATTTAGCCACACCCATAATGGTAAGATTGGAAATGATATGGAGAAGCAAATAAATTAGTTTTTAAAGTAAATTCAATCGCTACAATTCCTTAATTATATCCATCCTTTTGCACGGCTGCTAAATATGGACTGTACTCGAAGAATCTAAGAAACGATTGAATCAAAACTACATATTAAATATCACCTATGGACAACGAAAGACAACTGTATATATCCATGAGAAAATGATATCTAGATTTGGTTTATATGTAAGATGCATTTGAAAACCTATTTCACAGGGTTGTATTGAATGATGAAGGAAAAAATGTCTTCTTAAAAGGAATTGGATGGAAGATGTATATAAGTGGACCTGTATGTATACCCATCCTTACTTGATACAACGAGACCTTTATAGTTGGAAGTAACTGTGCTTGACGCCATATCATGTTCCCTACGACGACTCGTCATGGGACCTATAGTTACTAGGTAGTTACATTGGTATATCACTAGTAGTAGTAGTGGTATTGTTTATATGTAGGTCATAGTACAGCACACACTATGGGGTTACGTAACACACACACACGCACACACACATGTACTTCATATATACACATGCATACACATGCATACATAAACACGCATACATACATATATATATATATATATATATATATATTTACAATAACAAAAATAATATTAGTTTATACAATAATTAGTTTTTACAAAAATAATAAAAACAACAACAACAACAACAACAACAATAACAGTGGACAATGCCAATGGACTTAAATCCAAAATGGTAGAACTGGAGGACAGGACCCGGAAGATGGATATCGACCTGATCATGATCCAAGAGTCCAAGCTATGCAGTAGGGACAGGAATCCGTCTCTATCAGGTTACTCCACAATCCGTAAGGATAGAGAATCTGGGAGAGGAGGAGGGCTGATTACTTTCATAAAGGAAGATATACCTTTCACAGTCAAGTGTAACCAACTTTCTCAACGGGAGTCACTGCTCGAGATGCTACAAGTAGAGATCTGCGATGCATCTCTCCACAAGATCACCTGCGCAAACGTTTACTGCCCACCCACTAGGGGTGCACTACAAGGTCATGAATGTCAGACTTCAGAACTTCCCAGTGCGGAGAACACACTGATAGGGGGTGACCTCAATGCGCACTCTAACACATGGGACCAGTGGCAGCCAGAAGACGAGATGGGCGGCAAGATAGAGGATTGGCTCCTAAATAACAACTTTAGCGTAGTCAATGATGGCTCCGCTACGCGCGTTAATGTCGGAACGGGAGGTAAAAGTGCACCGGATATAACTTTGGTCCACAGCAGCTGGCTGGAAAAGGTGGAGTGGAGTCCTACAGAATGCATGGGTTCAGACCACCTTCCTATCCTGGTCACGATAGACTGCCAAATTGAGGCGCTTAAGGTTAAACCAGTTATGGAGCTCAGGTGGAATTGGAAGAGAGCGGATATGGTAGGATTCGCCACGAAGGTGGATGATACTCTTCGCTCCCTGAATGAAAACCACACAAAGAGCTCGCTAGAGGTTAGAGCGTCCCACTTAAATAGGATCATATTAGAGTCGGCGGCATCATCCATTGGCAAAGTAAAGGCCTCCTCTAACAGTAAACAATGGCTAACGAGGGAGATTCGGGATGCGATAAAGAAACGAAATAGGCTAAGGCGCTACATTGCAGACAAGAGGGTTGAGTGGGTCGAAGCGTGTAGGGAGGTCCACTTGTTGATTCGGATGGGTAAGGAGGAGCGTTGGAAGGAATTCCTGTCAGACGCGGAAATGAGCTCTGACCCTAGCAAGATATGGGATACTATAAAATTGCTCAGCGGCATGAATTCCGGTTGCATCAAGAACGAAGTCCTCATACACAATGGGAAACATTATTCATCAAGCCGCGCTAAAGCAGATGTGTTCATGGCTAGCTACGCTGAGATTAGCCGGCTACAGATAGCAAAAGTGGATCGCCGGAAAAAAGTGATCCGTAAAGCACTAGGTGCTGATAGCGTTGCAGAAGAGAGATGTAAAGATTTCAACTTGTCGGAGCTGAAGGCGGCCATAGATAGCATGAAGGCCAAAGGGGCCCCTGGTAGCGATAACATCTCCCCTAGATTCTTGAAGGCTTTAGGACCCATAGCATTGAGGTACCTCCTTGGTAGTATCAATGAGTCGCGGAGTTACGGTAGGTGCCCGGCGTCATGGAGAGAGGCTGTAATTGTCCCTCTGCTAAAGAAGGGTAAACCGGCCAGCAAAGGGGACTCGTTTAGGCCAGTCTCTCTCACCTCGTGCATTGCGAAAACTATGGAGCGTATGGTAGCCAGTCGCTTGTCCTATCTGGCTGAAAGTAATGGTTGGTGGAGCGAGGATCAGGCGGGTTTCAGGCGTATGAGGTCGTGTGAGGACCAGGTTTTGCGTCTGTCACAGTCCATCAGCGACGCCTTTCAAGATCGGCCAGCTTCACGTACGGTAATGGCACTGCTTGACTTCAGTAAGGCTTACTATACGGTATGGAGAGAGAGGCTGCTGGAAATACTATTGGACAAAGGGGTACCGCTATTAATGACCAAATGGATCAAAGGATTCCTATCGGACCGTAAAGCAAGGGTCCGTCTCGACAACACACTAGGCAGAAACTTAAGCTTCATCAAGGTGTACCGCAAGGCGCTGTCCTCTCTCCGCTGCTCTTCCTGTTCTACATAGACGGGATCAGGGATGTGGCTCCAGAGGGTGTCAAGGTAAGCATGTATGCTGATGATATTGCAGTATGGGCTCAGTGCAGAGACAAAATCGCGGCCCTAAGTAAAGTCCAAGAGGCTATAAAGAAGTTCGGGATCTGGAGCGAGGAGCATAAGCTCACGCTGAACCCGCACAAATGCGAGATATCCTTCTTCTCAACGGACCCGAAGGAAGCGGGTTGGTGCCCAAATGCACGGTTGAACGGGGTAACTCTACCGGTAAACAGAACACCAAAGTTTCTGGGCATCACATCTGACCTTTCGCCCACATGTAGAAGATGTCAAATCTAAGGTACTGGGGCGCATCAAGATCCTGGCGTCTCTAGCGTCAAAGGAGTGGGGTTGGAGTCGCGGGAGCCTTCGAAGAATCTTTCTGGCTATGATCAATAGTGTGCTGAACTACTGTGGTGCGGCATGGCAGCCATGGCTAGCTAAGACAAACGTCCTTATCCTTGAACGGGTTCAGAACAGGGCTCTGAGGGTATTAACAGGCCAGACGTCTGATACTCCACTGGAATGCTTGAGGTTGGAGGCAGAACTACCATCCTTCCAAACCGCAATTCGACGCAATTGCCTAATAGCATGGGAGAAGTCGGCCCGATTGCCACAGGAAAACCCCAGACGTAAGCTAGTCTCGTCCACTACTCCGCACAGATGGAAAAACATGAACTGTTTCAGTGACATGAGTAAGGATGAATGCACTAAGTTAGGGTTGGACGAGTACCCAAGGGAAGAACTATCCATAAATCAATTACCTGGTTGGAAATGGATAGTTCACTCGCCTTGGTCAATAAGGACAACCCTTATCGGCAGTTGCAAGAAAACCCAAGGCAGCAACGCTCTATTAGCGTACGCCATCACCACTATTGGTGCTGCAGGAGAGGCAGACTACACCATCTACACGGACGGGTCAGCCCAGGGCGGTATTTCGAATGGAGGAAGCGCTGCCGTTATC
The DNA here is from genome assembly GCA_964019155.1 of Osedax fenrisi. NCBI lineage: Eukaryota > Metazoa > Annelida > Polychaeta > Sabellida > Siboglinidae > Osedax > Osedax fenrisi. The sequence goes on from OZ025244.1 coordinate 75,974,287, forward strand.
ACTACTGGTGCGGCCAGCAACCCATGCAGAATTCACTCTAGCTCCTGTAAAGGCTGTAGATGGACTTGCTCATACGACACTGAGGTAGCCGCGCTAATACTGGCAACGGAGTGGATCTTGCTATATGCGGCAGATTCCTCCGTCTGCGTAATCTGCTCAGACAGCCAGTCGGCGCTAATCGCCATCGAGGGCTCAGGTAGGAAGGACGGAAGGCTCCTGGACGAGTTAAGAAAAAATCTCGCCAGAGTTAAATGCAGTGTCCTTCTGCAATGGGTTCCAGGTCACTGCGGACTCATAGGTAATGTCTGGGCGGATGAGGAAGCGGGGAAAGCAGCCAACTCAACGGACCAAAGGACTGACGGGTACCAGGGAATCTCATTCCGAGCTGCTAGGTCTCGAATCATCCAGGAAATCACGGATCCCCCTATAAGCCATGAGAGGACGAAGGCTGTGTACGATGGAAGACGGGATAGAATCCTGCTTCCGAGAAAGGAAGCTGTTCTTCTGGCGCAACTCCGCAGCGGCCACTGCAAAAGATTAGCCGCCTACAGAAGTATTATAAGTGATTCCTCACCTCAGTGTCCTTTCTGCGAAGGAGAAGCGGAGACCTTGGAGCATTGGCTTCAGGAATGCCCGGCCACAGTGGGAAAGCGCATTCGCGGATTTGGGGGAGCGGCGCCTCCGTTATCAGTCTTGGTGGAATCACCTGAGGCTGTGCTAGCATTCGCACATGGACTTTGGTCCTTGTGATGCTACGCCGCAAACAACAACAACAATAACAACAATTTAATTTTTAATATTATTATTATTACTATGAAGAGTTACCTTCACACGTATTGTATACGTACGAATGTACACAATGTGCACAACACATGTATGTGTGCTTATCTGTTTCTATGTATATATATATATATATATATATATATATATGTTCTATAATATAATACTATATTTATATGTGTGTATTCATTATATTATATATGTATGACTGCTATTATTATGCACTGAATAATGTGAAATATTCACTGAATTAGATTAAAATACTATTTAGTATACACACTAAATAACACATTTATTTAAGGGCATTTCTAAGGACATGATAATTACTTGGAAATGGTGATTCAATGATTATTATTAGATTTGTACATATGTATAAACACACACATACATACACACTCATATATATATATATATATATATATATATATATATATATATATATATATACTATATGATATACTATACGATCATAAATATCAGGTTATCTCCGTACAATATACAATGTATATTATACATACACCGAAGTCCCTATAGTATATTCATAGATGTGTATATTACAGGGTAAACTATGAACCCATGAGTCATAGGCTATGAGTCATAGGCTATGACTATATCATGCACTAGTATACAATATAGACTACTATAAACGATCTTTCTAATAATTCTCGGCATAATCTTTACTATTAGTATGTATATACGAAATACGTTATATATTAATACCGTAGGCTTCGCTCATTAGATGTATATTATATATATATATATATATATATATATATATATATATATATACATACCCTATAGGGTATATTAGAGTTTAGCCTGTATATATATATATCATATGCAGCAGCACTTTGTTGTGTTGTCAAACAACACTATCGTGTTTCGTGATGTCGTGTATAGTATGGTAACACACACACACACACACACACACATACACACACACATATATACATACACACACACACACATATACATACACACACACAATGTGTTGTAATAAAACTGTTGTGGTTGAACATATTTATTTAAACATTTATTTAAACACATCATTAATAATAATAATCGCTGTACACGTTTTGTAGATGTGTAATGTGTAATGTTCTAATCTAATGTGCAATGTTCGAATAATATATATATATATATATATATATATATATATATCAAATATACATATTACGTATAGGAAATAAAGACAGTGGGTGGTATAGAGGTCCCCTACTAGGGGGTATAGAGGTCATCTACTAGGGGGTATAGGGGTCCTCTACTAGGGGGTATAGAGGTCCCTTACTAGGGGGTATAGAGGTCCCTTACTAGGGGGTATAGAGGTCATCTACTAGGGGGTATAGAGGTCCCCTACTAGGGGGTATAGAGGTCCCTTACTAGGGGGTATAGAGGTCCCTTACTAGGGGGTATAGAGGTCCCTTACTAGGGGGTATAGAGGTCCCTTACTAGGGGTATAGAGGTCCCCTACTAGGGGGTATAGGGGTCCCTTACTAGGGGGTATAGATGTCCCTTACTAGGGGGTATAGAGGTCCCTTACTAGGGGGTATAGGGGTCCCTTACTAGGGGGTATAGAGGTCCCTTACTAGGGGGTATAGGGGTCCCTTACTAGGGGGTATAGGTGTCCCTTACTAGGGGGTATAGAGGTCCCTTACTAGGGGGTATATAGGTCCCCTACTAGGGGGTATAGAGGTCCCTTACTAGGGGGTATAGAGGTCCCTTACTAGGGGGTATAGGGGTCCCTTACTAGGGGGTATAGAGGTCCCTTACTAGGGGGTATAGAGGTCCCTTACTAGGGGTATAGAGGTCCCTTACTAGGGAGTATAGAGGTCCCTTACTAGGGGGTATAGGGGTCCCTTACTAGGGGGTATAGAGGTCCCTTACTAGGGGGTATAGAGGTCCCTTACTAGGGGGTATAGAGGTCCCTTACTAGGGGGTATAGAGGTCCCTTACTAGGGGGTATAGAGGTCCCTTACTAGGGGGTATAGAGGTCCCTTACTAGGGGTATAGAGGTCCCTTACTAGGGGTATAGAGGTCCCTTACTAGGGGTATAGAGGTCCCCTATTAGGGAGTATAGAGGTCCCCTACTAGGGGGTATAGATGTCCCCTACTAGGGGGTATAGAGGTCCCTTACTAGGGGGTATAGGGGTCCCTTACTAGGGGGTATAGGGGTCCCTTACTAGGGGGTATAGAGGTCCTCTACTAGGTGGTATAGAGGTCCCTTACTAGGGGGTATAGAGGTCCCTTACTAGGGGGTATAGAGGTCCCCTACTAGGGGGTATAGAGGTCCCTTACTAGGGGGTATAGAGGTCCCCTACTAGGGGGTATAGAGGTCCCCTACTAGGGGGTGTAGGGGTCCCTTACTAGCGGGTATAGAGGTCCCTTACTAGGGGGTTTAGAGGTCCCTTACTAGGGAGTATAGAGGTCCCTTACTAGGGGGTATAGGGGTCCCTTACTAGGGGGTATAGAGGTCCCTTACTAGGGGGTATAGAGGTCCCTTACTAGGGGGTATAGAGGTCCCTTACTAGGGGGTATAGAGGTCCCTTACTAGGGGGTATAGAGGTCCCTTACTAGGGGGTATAGATGTCCCTTACTAGGGGGTATAGAGGTCCCTTACTAGGGGGTATAGGGGTCCCTTACTAGGGGGTATAGAGGTCCCTTACTAGGGGGTATAGAGGTCCCTTACTAGGGGTATAGAGGTCCCTTACTAGGGGTATAGAGGTCCCTTACTAGGGGTATAGAGGTCCCCTATTAGGGAGTATAGAGGTCCCCTACTAGGGGGTATAGATGTCCCCTACTAGGGGGTATAGAGGTCCCTTACTAGGGGGTATAGGGGTCCCTTACTAGGGGGTATAGGGGTCCCTTACTAGGGGGTATAGAGGTCCTCTACTAGGTGGTATAGAGGTCCCTTACTAGGGGGTATAGAGGTCCCTTACTAGGGGGTATAGAGGTCCCCTACTAGGGGGTATAGAGGTCCCTTACTAGGGGGTATAGAGGTCCCCTACTAGGGGGTATAGAGGTCCCCTACTAGGGGGTGTAGGGGTCCCTTACTAGGGGGTATAGAGGTCCCTTACTAGGGGGTTTAGAGGTCCCTTACTAGGGGGTATAGAGGTCCCCTACTAGGGGGTATAGAGGTCCCTTACTAGGGGGTATAGAGGTCCCTTACTATGGGGTATAGGTGTCCCCTACTAGGGGGTATAGAGGTCCCCTACTAGGGGGTATAGAGGTCCCTTACTAGGGGGTATAGAGGTCCCTTACTATGGGGTATAGGTGTCCCCTACTAGGGGGTATAGATGTCCCCTACTAGGGGGTATAGAGGTCCCTTACTAGGGGGTATAGAGGTCCCTTACTAGGGGGTATAGATGTCCCTTACTAGGGGGTGTAGAGGTCCCTTACTAGGGGGTATAGAGGTCCCTTACTAGGGGGTATAGAGGTCCCTTACTAGGGGTATAGAGGTCCCTTACTAGGGGGTATAGAGGTCCCTTACTAGGGAGTATAGAGGTCCCCTACTAGGGGGTATAGAGGTCCCTTACTAGGGGGTATAGAGGTCCCTTACTAGGGGGTATAGAGGTCCCTTACTAGGGGTATAGAGGTCCCCTACTAGGGGGTATAGAGGTCCTCTACTAGGGGGTATAGAGGTCCCTTACTAGGGGGTATAGAGGTCCCTTACTAGGGGGTATAGAGGTCATCTACTAGGGGGTATAGAGGTCCCCTACTAGGGGGTATAGAGGTCCCTTACTAGGGGGTATAGAGGTCCCTTACTAGGGGGTATAGAGGTCCCTTACTAGGGGGTATAGAGGTCCCTTACTAGGGGGTATAGAGGTCCCCTACTAGGGGGTATAGAGGTCCCCTACTAGGGGGTATAGAGGTCCCTTACTAGGGGGTATAGGGGTCCCCTACTAGGGGGTATAGAGGTCCCCTACTAGGGGGTATAGGGGTCCCTTACTAGGGGGTATAGATGTCCCTTACTAGGGGGTATAGAGGTCCCTTACTAGGGGGTATAGAGGTCCCCTACTAGGGGGTATAGAGGTCCCCTACTAGGGGGTATAGAGGTCCCCTACTAGGGGGTATAGAGGTCCCTTACTAGGGGGTATAGAGGTCCCCTACTAGGGGGTATAGGGGTCCCTTACTAGGGGGTATAGAGGTCCCCTACTAGGGGGTATAGAGGTCCCCTACTAGGGGGTATAGAGGTCCCCTACTAGGGGGTATAGAGGTCCCTTACTAGGGGGTATAGAGGTCCCTTACTATGGGGTATAGGTGTCCCCTACTAGGGGGTATAGATGTCCCCTACTAAGGGGTGTAGAGGTCCCTTACTAGGGGGTATAGAGGTCCCTTACTAGGGGGTATAGAGGTCCCTTACTAGGGGTATAGAGGTCCCTTACTAGGGGGTATAGAGGTCCCTTACTAGGGGGTATAGAGGTCCCTTACTAGGGGGTATAGATGTCCCTTAATAGGGGGTATAGAGGTCCCCTACTAGGGGGTATAGAGGTCCCTTACTAGGGGGTATAGAGGTCCCTTACTAGGGGGTATAGGGGTCCCTTACTAGGGGGTATAGATGTCCCCTACTAGGGGGTATAGAGGTCCCTTACTAGGGGGTATAGAGGTCCCTTACTATGGGGTATAGGTGTCCCCTACTAGGGGGTATAGATGTCCCCTACTAAGGGGTGTAGAGGTCCCTTACTAGGGGGTATAGAGGTCCCTTACTAGGGGGTATAGAGGTCCCTTACTAGGGGTATAGAGGTCCCCTACTAGGGGGTATAGAGGTCCCCTACTAGGGGGTGTAGGGGTCCCTTACTAGGGGGTATAGAGGTCCCTTACTAGGGGGTTTAGAGGTCCCTTACTAGGGGGTATAGAGGTCCCCTACTAGGGGGTATAGAGGTCCCTTACTAGGGGGTATAGAGGTCCCTTACTATGGGGTATAGGTGTCCCCTACTAGGGGGTATAGAGGTCCCCTACTAGGGGGTATAGAGGTCCCTTACTAGGGGGTATAGAGGTCCCTTACTATGGGGTATAGGTGTCCCCTACTAGGGGGTATAGATGTCCCCTACTAGGGGGTATAGAGGTCCCTTACTAGGGGGTATAGAGGTCCCTTACTAGGGGGTATAGATGTCCCTTACTAGGGGGTGTAGAGGTCCCTTACTAGGGGGTATAGAGGTCCCTTACTAGGGGGTATAGAGGTCCCTTACTAGGGGTATAGAGGTCCCTTACTAGGGGGTATAGAGGTCCCTTACTAGGGAGTATAGAGGTCCCCTACTAGGGGGTATAGAGGTCCCTTACTAGGGGGTATAGAGGTCCCTTACTAGGGGGTATAGAGGTCCCTTACTAGGGGTATAGAGGTCCCCTACTAGGGGGTATAGAGGTCCTCTACTAGGGGGTATAGAGGTCCCTTACTAGGGGGTATAGAGGTCCCTTACTAGGGGGTATAGAGGTCATCTACTAGGGGGTATAGAGGTCCCCTACTAGGGGGTATAGAGGTCCCTTACTAGGGGGTATAGAGGTCCCTTACTAGGGGGTATAGAGGTCCCTTACTAGGGGGTATAGAGGTCCCTTACTAGGGGGTATAGAGGTCCCCTACTAGGGGGTATAGAGGTCCCCTACTAGGGGGTATAGAGGTCCCTTACTAGGGGGTATAGGGGTCCCCTACTAGGGGGTATAGAGGTCCCCTACTAGGGGGTATAGGGGTCCCTTACTAGGGGGTATAGATGTCCCTTACTAGGGGGTATAGAGGTCCCTTACTAGGGGGTATAGAGGTCCCCTACTAGGGGGTATAGAGGTCCCCTACTAGGGGGTATAGAGGTCCCCTACTAGGGGGTATAGAGGTCCCTTACTAGGGGGTATAGAGGTCCCCTACTAGGGGGTATAGGGGTCCCTTACTAGGGGGTATAGAGGTCCCCTACTAGGGGGTATAGAGGTCCCCTACTAGGGGGTATAGAGGTCCCCTACTAGGGGGTATAGAGGTCCCTTACTAGGGGGTATAGAGGTCCCTTACTATGGGGTATAGGTGTCCCCTACTAGGGGGTATAGATGTCCCCTACTAAGGGGTGTAGAGGTCCCTTACTAGGGGGTATAGAGGTCCCTTACTAGGGGGTATAGAGGTCCCTTACTAGGGGTATAGAGGTCCCTTACTAGGGGGTATAGAGGTCCCTTACTAGGGGGTATAGAGGTCCCTTACTAGGGGGTATAGATGTCCCTTAATAGGGGGTATAGAGGTCCCCTACTAGGGGGTATAGAGGTCCCTTACTAGGGGGTATAGAGGTCCCTTACTAGGGGGTATAGGGGTCCCTTACTAGGGGGTATAGATGTCCCCTACTAGGGGGTATAGAGGTCCCTTACTAGGGGGTATAGAGGTCCCTTACTATGGGGTATAGGTGTCCCCTACTAGGGGGTATAGATGTCCCCTACTAAGGGGTGTAGAGGTCCCTTACTAGGGGGTATAGAGGTCCCTTACTAGGGGGTATAGAGGTCCCTTACTAGGGGTATAGAGGTCCCCTACTAGGGGGTATAGAGGTCCTCTACTAGGGGGTATAGAGGTCCCTTACTAGGGGGTATAGAGGTCCCTTACTAGGGGGTATAGAGGTCATCTACTAGGGGGTATAGAGGTCCCTTACTAGGGGTATAGAGGTCCCTTACTAGGGGGTATAGAGGTCCCCTACTAGGGGGTATAGAGGTCCCTTACTAGGGGGTATAGAGGTCCCTTACTAGGGGGTATAGAGGTCCCCTACTAGGGGGTATAGAGGTCCCTTACTAGGGGGTATAGAGGTCCCTTACTAGGGGGTATAGAGGTCCCTTACTAGGGGGTATAGAGGTCCCTTACTAGGGGGTATAGATGTCCCTTACTAGGGGGTATAGAGGTCCCTTACTAGGGGGTATAGGGGTCCCTTACTAGGGGGTATAGAGGTCCCCTACTAGGGGGTATAGAGGTCCCCTACTAGGGGGTATAGAGGTCCCCTACTAGGGGGTATAGAGGTCCCTTACTAGGGGGTATAGAGGTCCCTTACTATGGGGTATAGGTGTCCCCTACTAGGGGGTATAGATGTCCCCTACTAAGGGGTGTAGAGGTCCCTTACTAGGGGGTATAGAGGTCCCTTACTAGGGGGTATAGAGGTCCCTTACTAGGGGTATAGAGGTCCCTTACTAGGGGGTATAGAGGTCCCTTACTAGGGGGTATAGAGGTCCCTTACTAGGGGGTATAGATGTCCCTTAATAGGGGGTATAGAGGTCCCCTACTAGGGGGTATAGAGGTCCCTTACTAGGGGGTATAGAGGTCCCCTACTAAGGGGTGTAGAGGTCCCTTACTAGGGGGTATAGAGGTCCCTTACTAGGGGGTATAGAGGTCCCTTACTAGGGGGTATAGAGGTCCTCTACTAGGGGGTATAGATGTCCCTTACTAGGGGGTATAGAGGTCCCTTACTAGGGGGTATAGAGGTCCCTTACTAGGGGGTATAGATGTCCCTTACTAGGGGGTATAGAGGTCCCCTACTAGGGGGTATAGAGGTCCCCTACTAGGGGGTATAGAGGTCCCTTACTAGGGGGTATAGAGGTCCCTTACTAGGGGGTATAGAGGTCCCTTACTAGGGGGTATAGAGGTCATCTACTAGGGGGTATAGAGGTCCCCTACTAGGGGGTATAGAGGTCCCTTACTAGGGGGTATAGGGGTCCCCTACTAGGGGGTATAGATGTCCCCTACTAAGGGGTGTAGAGGTCCCTTACTAGGGGGTATAGAGGTCCCTTACTAGGGGGTATAGAGGTCCCTTACTAGGGGTATAGAGGTCCCTTACTAGGGGGTATAGAGGTCCCTTACTAGGGGGTATAGAGGTCCCTTACTAGGGGGTATAGAGGTCCCTTACTAGGGGGTATAGATGTCCCTTACTAGGGGGTATAGAGGTCCCTTACTAGGGGGTATAGGGGTCCCTTACTAGGGGGTATAGAGGTCCCTTACTAGGGAGTATAGAGGTCCCTTACTAGGGGGTATAGAGGTCCCCTACTAGGTGGTATAGGGGTCCCTTACTAGGGGGTATAGAGGTCCCCTACTAGGGGGTATAGAGGTCCCTTACTAGGGGGTATAGAGGTCCCTTACTAGGGGGTATAGATGTCCCTTACTAGGGGGTATAGAGGTCCCCTACTAGGGGGTATAGAGGTCCCCTACTAGGGGGTATAGAGGTCCCTTACTAGGGGGTATAGAGGTCCCTTACTAGGGGGTATAGAGGTCCCCTACTAAGGGGTATAGGTGTCCCTTACTAGGGGTATAGAGGTCCCTTACTAGGGGGTATAGGGGTCCCTTACTAGGGGGTATAGGGGTCCTCTACTAGGGGGTATAGAGGTCCCTTACTAGGGGGTATAGAGGTCCCCTACTAGGGGGTATAGAGGTTCCTTACTAGGGGGTATAGGGGTCCCCTACTAGGGGGTATAGGGGTCCCTTACTAGGGGTATAGAGGTCCTCTACTAGGGGGTATAGGGGTCCCTTACTAGGGGTATAGAGGTCCCCTACTAGGGGGTATAGGGGTCCCTTACTAGGGGGTATAGAGGTCCCCTACTAGGGGGTATAGAGGTCCCCTACTAGGGGGTATAGATGTCCCCTACTAGGGGGTATAGGGGTCCCTTACTAGGGGGTATAGAGGTCCCCTACTAGGGGGTATAGAGGTCCCCTACTAGGGGGTATAGAGGTCCCTTACTAGGGGGTATAGAGGTCCCTTACTAGGGGGTATAGAGGTCCCTTACTAGGGGTATAGAGGTCCCTTACTAGGGGGTATAGAGGTCCCTTACTAGGGGGTATAGAGGTCCCCTACTAGGGGTATAGAGGTCCCCTACTAGGGGGTATAGAGGTCCCTTACTAGGGGGTATAGAGGTCCCCTACTAGGGGGTATAGAGGTCCCTTACTAGGGGGTATAGAGGTCCCTTACTAGGGGGTATAGATGTCCCTTAATAGGGGGTATAGAGGTCCCCTACTAGGGGGTATAGAGGTCCCTTACTAGGGGGTATAGAGGTCCCCTACTAGGTGGTATAGAGGTCCCCTACTAGGTGGTATAGGGGTCCCTTACTAGGGGGTATAGAGGTCCCCTACTAGGGGGTATAGGGGTCCCTTACTAGGGGGTATAGAGGTCCCTTACTAGGGGGTATAGGGGTCCCTTACTAGGGGGTATAGGGGTCCCTTACTAGGGGGTATAGAGGTCCCCTACTAGGGGGTATAGAGGTCCCTTACTAGGGGGTATAGAGGTCCCCTACTAGGGGGTATAGAGGTCCCTTACTAGGGGGTATAGAGGTCCCTTACTAGGGGGTATAGAGGTCCCCTACTAGGGGGTATAGAGGTTCCTTACTAGGGGTATAGAGGTCCCTTACTAGGGGGTATAGAGGTCCCTTACTAGGGGGTATAGAGGTCCCCTACTAGGGGGTATAGAGGTCCCCTACTAAGGGGTGTAGAGGTCCCTTACTAGGGGGTATAGAGGTCCCTTACTAGGGGGTATAGAGGTCATCTACTAGGGGGTATAGAGGTCCCCTACTAGGGGGTATAGAGGTCCCTTACTAGGGGGTATAGAGGTCCCTTACTAGGGGGTATAGAGGTCCCCTACTAAGGGGTATAGGTGTCCCTTACTAGGGGTATAGAGGTCCCTTACTAGGGGGTATAGAGGTCCCTTACTAGGGGGTATAGAGGTCCCCTACTAGGGGGTATAGAGGTTCCTTACTAGGGGGTATAGGGGTCCCCTACTAGGGGGTATAGGGGTCCCTTACTAGGGGGTATAGAGGTCCCCTACTAGGGGGTATAGAGGTCCCTTACTAGGGGGTATAGAGGTCCCCTACTAGGGGGTATAGAGGTCCCTTACTAGGGGGTATAGAGGTCCCTTACTAGGGGGTATAGAGGTCCCCTACTAGGGGGTATAGAGGTCCCCTACTAAGGGGTGTAGAGGTCCCTTACTAGGGGGTATAGAGGTCCCTTACTAGGGGGTATAGAGGTCATCTACTAGGGGGTATAGAGGTCCCCTACTAGGGGGTATAGAGGTCCCTTACTAGGGGGTATAGAGGTCCCTTACTAGGGGGTATAGAGGTCCCTTACTAGGGGGTATAGAGGTCCCTTACTAGGTGGTATAGAGGTCCCTTACTAGGGGGTATAGAGGTCCCTTACTAGGGGGTATAGGTGTCCCTTACTAGGGGGTATAGGGGTCCCCTATTAGGGGGTATAGAGGTCCCCTACTAGGGGGTTTAGAGGTCCCTTACTAGGGGGTATAGAGGTCCCTTACTAGGGGGTATAGATGTCCCTTAATAGGGGGTATAGAGGTCCCTTACTAGGGGGTATAGAGGTCCCTTACTAGGGGGTATAGAGGTCCCTTACTAGGGGGTATAGAGGTCCTCTACTAGGGGGTATAGAGGTCCCTTACTAGGGGGTATAGGGGTCCCTTACTAGGGAGTATAGAGGTCCCTTACTAGGGGGTATAGAGGTCCTCTACTAGGGGGTATAGAGGTCCCTTACTAGGGGGTATAGAGGTCCCTTACTAGGGGGTATAGAGGTCCCCTACTAGGGGGTATAGAGGTCCCTTACTAGGGGGTATAGAGGTCCCCTACTAGGGGGTATAGAGGTCCCCTACTAGGGGGTATAGATGTCCCTTACTAGGGGGTATAGAGGTCCCCTACTAGGGGGTATAGAGGTCCCCTACTAGGGGGTATAGATGTCCCTTACTAGGGGGTATAGAGGTCCCTTACTAGGGGTATAGAGGTCCCTTACTAGGGGGTATAGAGGTCCCTTACTAGGGGGTATAGAGGTCCCCTACTAGGGGGTATAGAGGTTCCTTACTAGGGGGTATAGGGGTCCCCTACTAGGGGGTATAGGGGTCCCTTACTAGGGGGTATAGAGGTCCCCTACTAGGGGGTATAGAGGTCCCTTACTAGGGGGTATAGAGGTCCCTTACTAGGGGGTATAGAGGTCCCCTACTAGGGGGTATAGAGGACCCTTACTAGGGGGTATAGATGTCCCCTACTAGGGGGTATAGAGGTCCCTTACTAGGGGGTATAGGGGTCCCTTACTAGGGGGTATAGGGGTCCCTTACTAGGGGGTATAGAGGTCCCCTACTAGGGGGTATAGAGGTCCCTTACTAGGGGGTATAGGTGTCCCTTACTAGGGGGTATAGAGGTCCCTTACTAGGGGGTATAGGGGTCCCCTACTAGGTGGTATAGGGGTCCCTTACTAGGGGGTATAGATGTCCCTTACTAGGGGGTATAGAGGTCCCCTACTAGGGGGTATAGAGGTCCCCTACTAGGTGGTATAGATGTCCCTTACTAGGGGGTATAGAGGTCCCTTACTAGGGGGTATAGGGGTCCCTTACTAGGGGGTATAGAGGTCCCTTACTAGGGGTATAGAGGTCCCCTACTAGGGGGTATAGAGGTCCCCTACTAGGGGGTATAGAGGTCCCTTACTAGGGGGTATAGAGGTCCCTTACTAGGGGGTATAGAGGTCCCCTACTAAGGGGTATAGGTGTCCCTTACTAGGGGTATAGAGGTCCCTTACTAGGGGGTATAGAGGTCCCTTACTAGGGGGTATAGAGGTCCCCTACTAGGGGGTATAGAGGTTCCTTACTAGGGGGTATAGGGGTCCCCTACTAGGGGGTATAGGGGTCCCTTACTAGGGGGTATAGAGGTCCCCTACTAGGGGGTATAGAGGTCCCTTACTAGGGGGTATAGAGGTCCCTTACTAGGGGGTATAGAGGTCCCCTACTAGGGGGTATAGAGGACCCTTACTAGGGGGTATAGATGTCCCCTACTAGGGGGTATAGAGGTCCCTTACTAGGGGGTATAGGGGTCCCTTACTAGGGGGTATAGGGGTCCCTTACTAGGGGGTATAGAGGTCCCCTACTAGGGGGTATAGAGGTCCCTTACTAGGGGGTATAGGTGTCCCTTACTAGGGGGTATAGAGGTCCCTTACTAGGGGGTATAGGGGTCCCCTACTAGGGGGTATAGGGGTCCCCTACTAGGGGGTATAGGGGTCCCTTACTAGGGGGTATAGAGGTCCCCTACTAGAGGGTATAGAGGTCCCTTACTAGGGGGTATAGAGGTCCCTTACTAGGGGGTATAGAGGTCCCCTACTAGGGGGTATAGGGGTCCCCTACTAGGGGGTATAGAGGTCCCTTACTAGGGGGTATAGGGGTCCCCTACTAGGGGGTATAGAGGTCCCTTACTAGGGGGTATAGGGGTCCCCTACTAGGGGGTATAGAGGTCCCCTACTATGGGGTATAGAGGTTCCTTACTAGGGGGTATAGATGTCCCCTACTAGGGGGTATAGAGGTCCCTTACTAGGGGGTATAGGGGTCCCTTACTAGGGGGTATAGAGGTCCTCTACTAGGGGGTATAGAGGTCCCTTACTAAGGGGTATAGAGGTTCCTTACTAGGGGGTATAGGGGTCCCCTACTAGGGGGTATAGGTGTCCCTTACTAGGGGGTATAGAGGTCCCCTACTAGGGGGTATAGAGGTCCCTTACTAGGGGTATAGAGGTCCCCTACTAGGGGGTATAGAGGTCCCCTACTAGGGGGTATAGAGGTTCCTTACTAGGGGGTATAGGTGTCCCCTACTAGGGGGTATAGAGGTCCCCTACTAGGGGGTATAGAGGTCCCTTACTAGGGGGTATAGGGGTCCCTTACTAGGGGGTATAGAGGTCCCTTACTAGGGGGTATAGGGGTCCCTTACTAAGGGGTATAGAGGTCCCTTACTAGGGGGTATAGAGGTCCCTTACTAGGGGGTATAGAGGTCCCTTACTAGGGGGTATAGAGGTCCCTTACTAGGGGGTATAGAGGTCCCTTACTAGGGGGTATAGGGGTCCCTTACTAGGGGGTATAGAGGTCCCTTACTAGGGGGTATAGGGGTCCCTTACTAGGGGGTATAGAGGTCCCTTACTAGGGGGTATAGGTGTCCCTTACTAGGGGGTATAGAGGTCCCTTACTAGGGGGTATAGGGGTCCCTTACTAGGGGGTATAGAGGTCCCCTACTAGGGGGTATAGAGGTCCCCTACTAGGGGGTATAGAGGTTCCTTACTAGGGGGTATAGGTGTCCCCTACTAGGGGGTATAGAGGTCCCCTACTAGGGGGTATAGAGGTCCCTTACTAGGGGGTATAGGGGTCCCTTACTAGGGGGTATAGAGGTCCCTTACTAGGGGGTATAGGGGTCCCTTACTAAGGGGTATAGAGGTCCCTTACTAGGGGGTATAGAGGTCCCTTACTAGGGGGTATAGAGGTCCCTTACTAGGGGGTATAGAGGTCCCTTACTAGGGGGTATAGAGGTCCCTTACTAGGGGGTATAGGGGTCCCTTACTAGGGGGTATAGAGGTCCCTTACTAGGGGGTATAGGGGTCCCTTACTAGGGGGTATAGAGGTCCCTTACTAGGGGTATAGAGGTCCCCTACTAGGGGGTATAGGGGTCCCTTACTAGGGGGTATAGAGGTCCCTTACTAGGGGGTATAGAGGTCCCTTACTAGGGGGTATAGAGGTCCCTTACTAGGGGGTATAGAGGTCCCTTACTAGGGGGTATAGGGGTCCCTTACTAGGGGGTATAGAGGTCCCTTACTAGGGGGTATAGGGGTCCCTTACTAGGGGGTATAGGGGTCCCTTACTAGGGGGTATAGAGGTCCCCTACTAGGGGGTATAGGGGTCCCTTAATAGGGGGTATAGGGGTCCCTTACTAGGGGGTATAGGGGTCCCTTACTAGGGGGTATAGAGGTCCTCTACTAGGGGGTATAGAGGTCCCTTACTAGGGGGTATAGGGGTCCCTTACTAGGGGGTATAGAGGTCCTCTACTAGGGGGTATAGAGGTCCCTTACTAGGGGGTATAGAGGTCCCCTACTAGGGGGTATAGATGTCCCCTACTAAGGGGTATAGAGGTCCCTTACTAGGGGGTATAGAGGTCCCTTACTAGGGGGTATAGAGGTCCCCTACTAGGGGGTATAGAGGTCCCTTACTAGGGGGTATAGAGGTCCCTTACTAGGGGGTATAGGTGTCCCCTACTAGGGGGTATAGAGGTCCCCTACTAGGGGGTATAGAGGTCCCCTACTAAGGGGTATAGGTGTCCCTTACTAGGGGTATAGAGGTCCCTTACTAGGGGTATAGAGGTCCCTTACTAGGGGGTATAGAGGTCCCTTACTAGGGGGTATAGAGGTCCCTTACTAGGGGGTATAGGGGTCCCTTACTAGGGGGTATAGAGGTCCCCTACTAGGGGGTATAGAGGTCCCTTACTAGGGGGTATAGAGGTCCCCTACTAGGGGGTATAGGGGTCCCTTACTAGGGGGTATAGATGTCCCCTACTAGGGGGTATAGAGGTCCTCTACTAGGGGGTATAGAGGTCCCTTACTAGGGGGTATAGAGGTCCCTTACTAGGGGGTATAGGGGTCCCTTACTAGGGGGTATAGAGGTCCCTTACTAGGGGGTATAGAGGTCCCTTACTAGGGGGTATAGAGGTCCCTTACTAGGGGTATAGAGGTCCCTTACTAGGGGGTTTAGAGGTCCCCTACTAGGGGGTATAGAGGTCCCCTACTAGGGGGTATAGGGGTCCCCTACTAGGAGGTATAGAGGTCCCTTACTAGGGGGTATAGAGGTCCCCTACTAGGGGGTATAGAGGTCCCTTACTAGGGGGTATAGGGGTCCCTTACTAGGGGGTATAGGGGTCCCTTACTAGGGGGTATAGAGGTCCCTTACTAGGGGGTATAGAGGTCCCCTACTAGGGGGTATAGAGGTCCTCTACTAGGGGGTATAGAGGTCCCTTACTAGGGGGTATAGAGGTCCCTTACTAGGGGGTATATGGGTCCCTTACTAGGGGTATAGAGGTCCCCTACTAGGGGGTATAGAGGTCCCTTACTAGGGGGTATAGAGGTCCCTTACTAGGGGGTATAGAGGTCCCTTACTAGGGGGTATAGAGGTCCCTTACTAGGGGGTATAGAGGTCCCTTACTAGGGGGTATAGAGGTCCCTTACTATGGGGTATAGAGGTCCCCTACTAGGGGGTATAGAGGTCCTCTACTAGGGGGTATAGAGGTCCCTTACTAGGGGGTATAGAGGTCCCCTACTAGGGGGTATAGAGGTCCTCTACTAGGGGGTATAGAGGTTCCTTACTAGGGGGTATAGATGTCCCTTACTAGGGGGTATAGAGGTCCCCTACTAGGGGGTATAGAGGTCCCTTACTAGGGGGTATAGGGGTCCCTTACTAGGGGGTATAGGGGTCCCTTACTAGGGGGTATAGAGGTCCCTTACTAGGGGTATAGAGGTCCCTTACTAGGGGGTATAGAGGTCCTCTACTAGGGGGTATAGAGGTCCCCTACTAGGGGGTATAGAGGTCCCTTACTAGGGGGTATAGAGGTCCCTTACTAGGGGGTATAGAGGTCCCCTACTAGGGGGTATAGAGGTCCCCTACTAGGGGGTATAGGGGTCCACTACTAGGGGGTATAGAGGTCCCCTACTAGGGGGTATAGAGGTCCACTACTAGGGGGTATAGGGGTCCCTTACTAGGGGGTATAGGGGTCCCTTACTAGGGGGTATAGGGGTCCCCTACTAGGGGGTATAGAGGTCCCCTACTAGGGGGTATAGAGGTCACTTACTAGGGGGTATAGGTGTCCCTTACTAGGGGTATAGGGGTCCCTTACTAGGGGGTATAGAGGTCCCTTAC
This sequence comes from Osedax fenrisi, assembly GCA_964019155.1. NCBI lineage: Eukaryota > Metazoa > Annelida > Polychaeta > Sabellida > Siboglinidae > Osedax > Osedax fenrisi. The sequence continues at coordinate 75,990,693 of OZ025244.1, forward strand.
TAGGGGGTATAGAGGTCCTCTACTAGGGGGTATAGAGGTCCCTTACTAGGGGGTATAGGGGTCCCTTACTAGGGGGTATAGAGGTCCCCTACTAGGGGGTATAGAGGTCCCCTACTAGGGGGTATAGAGGTCCCCTACTAGGGGGTATAGAGGTCCCCTACTAGGGGGTATAGGGGTCCACTACTAGGGGGTATAGAGGTCCCTTACTAGGGGGTATAGAGGTCCCTTACTAGGGGGTATAGGGGTCCCTTACTAGGGGGTATAGAGGTCCCCTACTAGGGGGTATAGAGGTCCCCTACTAGGGGGTATAGGGGTCCACTACTAGGGGGTATAGAGGTCCCCTACTAGGGGGTATAGAGGTCCTCTACTAGGGGGTATAGAGGTTCCTTACTAGGGGGTATAGATGTCCCTTACTAGGGGGTATAGAGGTCCCCTACTAGGGGGTATAGAGGTCCCTTACTAGGGGGTATAGGGGTCCCTTACTAGGGGGTATAGGGGTCCCTTACTAGGGGGTATAGAGGTCCCTTACTAGGGGTATAGAGGTCCCTTACTAGGGGGTATAGAGGTCCTCTACTAGGGGGTATAGAGGTCCCCTACTAGGGGGTATAGAGGTCCCTTACTAGGGGGTATAGAGGTCCCTTACTAGGGGGTATAGAGGTCCCCTACTAGGGGGTATAGAGGTCCCCTACTAGGGGGTATAGGGGTCCACTACTAGGGGGTATAGAGGTCCCCTACTAGGGGGTATAGAGGTCCACTACTAGGGGGTATAGGGGTCCCTTACTAGGGGGTATAGGGGTCCCTTACTAGGGGGTATAGGGGTCCCCTACTAGGGGGTATAGAGGTCCCCTACTAGGGGGTATAGAGGTCACTTACTAGGGGGTATAGGTGTCCCTTACTAGGGGTATAGGGGTCCCTTACTAGGGGGTATAGAGGTCCCTTACTAGGGGGTATAGAGGTCCTCTACTAGGGGGTATAGAGGTCCCTTACTAGGGGGTATAGGGGTCCCTTACTAGGGGGTATAGAGGTCCCCTACTAGGGGGTATAGAGGTCCCCTACTAGGGGGTATAGAGGTCCCCTACTAGGGGGTATAGAGGTCCCCTACTAGGGGGTATAGGGGTCCACTACTAGGGGGTATAGAGGTCCCTTACTAGGGGGTATAGAGGTCCCTTACTAGGGGGTATAGGGGTCCCTTACTAGGGGGTATAGAGGTCCCCTACTAGGGGGTATAGAGGTCCCCTACTAGGGGGTATAGGGGTCCACTACTAGGGGGTATAGAGGTCCCCTACTAGGGGGTATAGAGGTCCACTACTAGGGGGTATAGGGGTCCCTTACTAGGGGGTATAGGGGTCCCTTACTAGGGGGTATAGGGGTCCCCTACTAGGGGGTATAGAGGTCCCTTACTAGGGGGTATAGAGGTCCCTTACTAGGGGGTATAGGGGTCCCTTACTAGGGGGTATAGAGGTCCCCTACTAGGGGGTATAGAGGTCCCCTACTAGGGGGTATAGAGGTCCCCTACTAGGGGGTATAGAGGTCCCCTACTAGGGGGTATAGAGGTCCACTACTAGGGGGTATAGAGGTCCATTACTAGGGGGTATAGAGGTCCTCTACTAGGGGGTATAGAGGTCATATGTTCGTGTTTTATATAAAATTAAAAATAATATAAATACTAATACGGGTAGTAACTATATATCTATATCACATATTATGTTAACCCTTGGTTGGCTCAGATATCGTGATCTTTGTAAACTAAAATTGTTATGTTTAGCTCATAAATCTATCTACACGGGTGAACCTAAGTATCTGGCTGAATTATTATCAATTGCTACCAGTAACAGACCAAGACGGGATTGCCATGCAATGAAACTTGTTATGCCTCATACAAATTCATGTTTTGGTAACTCTGCTTTTTCTGTTGCGGTACCAACTCTATGGAATTTACTTCCGAATATTATTCGTACGACAACTTCTCGATCTCAATTCAAAAGTAGACTCTTTAAACATTATTTAGTAAAATGAATATATATTTTGCGATTATTGTTATCTTCGTTTATATGTTATATTATTATATTATTATTATTATTATTATTATTGTTATGACGTCGAAAAATGATTTTCATTTATAAAGTCTTTAAACAAATAAATAAATATACTAGAGGGTGTATACACCCCTATAGGGGTTCCTTACTAGGGGATGTAAGGGTCCACTCTATAGAGGGGGTACTATAGTATTTGATGCCATTTGTGTTGGAATAGCAGTGTTGTAAAAATTGCATACGTCTACTGTTTGTTTTAAATTGAATTCAGTAACGTAAGTTATAAGTTATATTCTTTTAAAGTATTGTAAGTATTTGGTACTTGATTGGGCATGTGTATATATGTGCGTGTATATGTGCGTGTATGTATGTGTATACCATAAAACTATATTATATTATAAATAACAATTCAACTAGAGATATATTTCTATAATTTTGATAACAAAATGATCATAATTTCCATTATATCTGTATTAGACCAGGGAGATTAAACCTCAAATCTTTAGAAACATTTACCGGCTAACGATATACCAGGATTACCAACGTCGACTCTACTATTGTATTTAAGTATGTGCATAGAACAATTGTAATAGGATCGAGGTGTTTTACTCATTATAATATATATATATATATATATATATATGTATGTGAATATATATATATATATATATATATATATGTATGTGTTAATGAATGAATTATTATGCAACCCACGAGAGAGAAGCATAACAAGCATAAGCAATATAACGTATATTAGCGGGGGTATAACGCGACCTACATCAATATCATGATGTTTATTTATACTGGATCGCTACTGTTATTGTCAATTAAAAAGCGGCAATTCATTATGAATGAAATAGATAGTACTATATTAGTACGTACACATACACGAGTTCGTACACCTTCTCGTGTTATTGATAGTATAAGTTAACCCATACATCAATCATCGTGTGTATGTGTATGCGTATGTACATGGGTATGATGCATCGGTTGTTAGGCTAATTATAATCATCATTGAATCTTTATAGTATCGTGAAATTGTATACACGATATACGTGTATAGTATACGTTGTATATATACTAGTAGTGTAGTAGTGTTGTGTATAGCTAGGGTATAGCTAGTGTTAGGTATAGCCAGGGTATAGCTAGTGTTAGGTATAACCAGGGTAAGGAATGAGCTCAGACAATATATACGTGTACTTTATCATTTTGTGTCATTAATATATTTAATAACAATAATAAAACTAATGTAATTATCATATTCTTAATGAATTGAATATATCTATTATGTAATATTTTTGGGCATCTTTTTGTATATTAATTTAGTATTTTATTTTCAATTATTTAATCAGTCAAATATTAAATTTATATTAAATTATATTAAATTATATTTCTATCATTAATATATTTATTTATTCATATTTATCATTAATTTATTATCGTTAATCGTTAATTACTATAATTATTTTAAAAAAGTATTGATTTTAAATTCATAAATTAATAGAAAGTAATATGAAAGTAAAGTAATATATTAATGTAATATACAAAGAGTTCTATAGAACTATCTATATATAATATATATTAATTTACTTTTATATTTTTTTCTATTGTATATATGTTTAATTTATAAATTGATTTTAAATAAGATCAATTAAAATAAAACTTGTAAATGAATGAGTGTAGTGTTATTGATTAATATTTCCCCTATCTTATTGTTACCCTATCCTATTGTTATCCTATCTATTGTTATAATATGTGCATTATGAAACAACTTAATCATTTCTATTGTAATCGATATCGGTACATTTAATTGTTTTATTAGAAAATATAGAAAATCTGATAAATGTGAATGAATAATAATTATTGTATGTTAGGGTAGTAAAGTAATGAACTATGGCCTACTTTAAACCAAAGAGATGATCCTAAATATAATATAATAAATACATAAATATAATAATAAATATAATAATACACGTGACAAACAATCTATCGATTATAAGTCTATAAGTAAGACATGCATTAACATACTGTGTATGATATAGGCGATCTATAGGGTTACAAGTTATAACACTTATATATCCAACTTAACGGCCTTACGTCGTAAGGATATATCCGTAAGTCGTAAGGTTATTACGATCATTGATTACTCAGATCTGAAAATAAGTTGTACATTTTACATTTTTTACCGCACAAAAATATCTGAAATTAGTTCTGCGGAATATACTTATCAGAGTGTAACCCCCGGAGTGTAACACCGGAGTGTAACCCCGTAGTGTATCCCCGGAGTGTATACACTTATTAGTGAGCGATAGCGAATTCAAAATAACCATGAAAACGTTAAAAGGAAATAAATAGGAAAATACGATTTTAGAATTAAGTTGAGATTATTTCTTATCTATCTTATCTATATTTCTGTATCTGTATACACGTTATCTACACCTTATCTACATCTTATATACACCTTATCTACACATTAGCTACACCTTATCTACACATAATCTACGCGTAATATACATGCTATCTATACACATCTATCCACTATCTATCATACATGCTATCTATAAACTATGTTATGTTATTTATATGTATGCCACACGATCTTCGCGTGCTCCTATCATACTCGTAGTGTATGCTACTATACTATGCTATATCATACTATAGTATACTATACTATGCTATAGCATATAGGCTAATGTCTATATATAGGCTTTATTTAATCGGTCTTAGTAAATCACTTATTTATTTAGTATTGTGATTTTTTATATACGTTTGTTTGTTTCATTACAATACACTTTGCATCGATCTATACAAGTTCTCTGTGCTATACTGATGCTATACAGTGTACAACACCAGTACAGAGAACTTGTACACTGTACAAGTTCTCTGTGTACAGGGTACAGGGGTACAGGGTACAGGGGTACAGGGTACAGGGTACACAAACCTGTAGGCATCGTTTGCAGAACGTGTGCAGACATGGCAACACCTTAGCATCCGAGAAACGCCGCCTCCTGCACAGCGCACACCGGGACTGGTCATCTTCCTCCTCGGCGTAGTGGTCAGCAGAGGTCAAGGTCGACACGGAGGAGGATGAGGAGGGGGTTAATAGCGATGGTGGTTTGGCCTCCGATGGCGGGGGTTGCGGGGGGTTCGGCTGACCGTAGCTGGACATTAGCGATCAGCCCGTCATGTCCTCCGACGAGGACACGGGTACACGTGTACGCTACCCTCTCCGTTACGTAATCCAGTAGTGCGGGTGGCGGCGTTGTTATGCAATGTATGGCGAGATGTAACACTGACAATGTATCGCAAGATGTAAGGCGATGTTTCATTCGATTCGAATTCCGAGATTTCTCAAGCGCGAACTTTTTACTAGCGACGTTTTTTTAATTCCTGCGATATAGCACACGTGTTCTCAGAGCTTTCTACTACTATCTCTACTATTTCTCCATTACGAATCGGGCCGAGTGGGCGTGTTTGACCCACTTCTGTCGACCAATCAGCGATGGCGGTGTTGTATTGTCCTCATCCGAACTATCTGGGGTCAATATATCGTAGAACTATTCGACATTACATAACGTTCTGTGATCGACAACGCGTCGTGTGCAGTGTATAGGCAATACTGTGTGACATCATACATACATTTATATGTATATAACACTGTCGGGTGTGAATATGTTTAAATTAACTGGCTAATTAGTGTAGTACTACGTGTAAAACTAATTATGTTATACATTAATGATGTTCCCTGTATGGATACTATATTATCTCGTATATTATGTAATTGTACCTTCTACATTACGTAATATCATATAGTATACTATATGGTATGTTATATATATATATATATATGATATATTAGTAAAGCTAAGTTACCGGTACACCTCCTAATACGGGTTCCTGCTACTATTGGTATGGTATTCAGCGTATACAATATACTCTATACTACATAGCTTATTTTATACATTATATCACACAATATATAGGATATGGATTATGCCTTACAGTTAATAAAGGTTAACAGTTAAATAACTAAACTTTAACCCGTGTGTGTAGTCAATGACTACTAGTCATATACCCTGAATATGACTCATATACCCTGACTATGACTCATATACCCTGACTATGACTCATATACCCTGACTATGATTCATAGACCCTGACTATGAATCATAGATCCTTACTATGAATAATAGACCCTGACTATGACTCATATACCCTGGATATGACTCATAGACCCTGGCTATGACGCATAGCCCCTTATTATGACTCATATACCCTGACTATTTATTTATTTATTTATTTATTTGTTTAAAGACTTCATAAATGAAAATCATTTTTCGACGTCATAACAATAATAATAATAATAATAATAATATAATAATATAACATATAAACGAAGATAACAATAATCGCAAAATATATATTCATTTCACTAAATAATGTTTAAAGAGTCTACTTTTGAATTGAGATCGAGAAGTTGTCGTACGAATAATATTCGGAAGTAAATTCCATAGAGTTGGTACCGCAATAGAAAAAGCAGAGTTACCAAAACATGAATTTGTATGAGGCATAACAAGTTTCATTGCATGGCAATCCCGTCTTGGTCTGTTACTGGTAGCAATTGATAATAATTCAGCCAGATACTTAGGTTCACCCGTGTAGATAGCTTTATGAGCTAAACATAACAATTTTAGTTTACAAAGATCACGATATCTGAACCAACCAAGGGTTAACATAATATGTGATATAGATATATAGTTACTACCCGTATTAGTATTTATATTATTTTTAATTTTATATAAAACACGAACAGCTCTCCTTTGAATTTTTTCGAATTTTATCATAATATTATCAGGGACAAAAACAAAAAGTGAATTGCAGTAGTCGAATCTACTAAAAACCAATGAATATATAAGTGATTTAGTGATATCAAAGGAGAGCTTAGCACGATCCTTATGTATATTATATAAATAAAAATTAGCAGTACGAATAACATTAAGAATGTGACTGTCATATTTCATAATAGAGTCAATTGTTATACCGAGTGTTGTGATTTTATTAGATAAAGGCAGCGTGGCAAGAAAACTATCAGTCATTTTAACAATTGAAGGTATTTTAGAGAATAAAATAGTATCAGTTTTTGAGACATTTAAGGATAATGAATTACTAGTGAACCAATTTTGTATATCAGTAATACAGTTTTTAATGTTGTATTGGATTATAGCGTGATCAGTAGATTGAGGAAAGGAAGTATAAAGCTGTAAATCATCAGCATATAGATGATAGTGAATGTAAGGATATTTTTTAAAAATAGAAGAAACAGGTAATATATAAATCAAGAAAAGTATTGGGCCCAGAACATATCCTTGAGGAACACCATGAGTGTGCATAAATGATTTTGAAAAATTGTTATTAATCTTAATTGATGAAAAAAAAAACTATGACACATAGACCCTGACTATGAATCATAGACCCTGACTAAGCATCATATACCCTGACTATGACTCATATACCCTTACTATGAATCATATACTCTGACTATGAATCATATACCCTAACTATGACTCATAGACCCTGACTATGAATCATATACCCTGACTATGAATCATATACCCTAACTATGACTCATAGACCCTGACTATGAATCATATACCTTACTATGACTCATATGGCCTGACTATGACTCATATACCCTGAATATGACTCATATACCCTTATGATGACTCATAGCTCCTTATTATGACTCATATTACCTGACTATGACTCATGGACCCCAAAATGTATCACAAGTTACCAGATCAGTGTCCGATCAGTGATTACTATTCTGGTAAATAAATGTTCCTAGGAGTATTCTGCATTGTACACTATACAAAAGGCAGTATATATAGTGTATTAACGGTAATGTAATTCGTACATTATTATATGTACATTGTACATTGTACAATCGAGATCTCCTATAACCTATGTTATAGGAGGTCTTGGTCAACACCTATATTCACTAATGCATACAGATACGTCGATAATCAACGATATCTATATCTAAATATACATATATATACATAGGTAGGTAGGTAGGACCTACCTGGTAGGTGTTTGATAGCTACAGTGATGACACGTGATAGAGATGACGTAATCATGACATCACCAACACACTGTAATCAGAACCTCACTGTTGTTATGTAATACCTGTGTAGAGTGGTCGCAATGCCACTCTCGCTACTGACCACACTCACGCACACACACACACGCTCATACACTCACACACCTAGCATAGCTTACTATAGCCTATAGGTGTACCTGCCTCATCTACATCATCGATTTACATCATTTACTATGTTATCGTGCAGTATGGTGGTGTGTGTATGTGTGTATGTGTATGGGTATATATATATACCTACATATATTCGTGAGTATATATGTGTATGCAATGCATACTGTGCATGTGTGTGTGTGTTTGTGTGTGTGTGAGTATATCATAAGTCATTTTTCTTCATATTTAAGAAGTATTTTATATTTTGTATTTTATTTCGATGAAGTCCTTCCAGGAACTTAGATGAAGTTTTCACTTATAAACATATATAGCTCTAATGTCACTTTCGAAGACGATCTGGGTTAAGGCATCCATGGTTTTAATGAGAGCCGATAATTTATTTATACACAATTATATAAGATTACTTCTAAATATTATTATAATATCTATGTTAATGGTCCTGATGGTAATTGAACCCACGACGTGGGTCCCACGTCTTGCTGCTTTGGTGTCTGACGCATTAGCCAACTGAGTCACACAGGCAGTTTAAGTATGATTATATATTTTAAATTAAATTAAATTACAAATATAATTAAAAGGTTAATTCAAATGTAATCATATAATGTATGATCCATATCATTGATAATGCTGAACAGCTGAACGTAATGATGATAATGCTGATGATGATGAGGATGATAATGCTGATGATGATGATGATGGTGGTGGTGGTGGTGAGTATTGTAATGATGCTGGTAGTGATGGGATCATGATATGATAATTATTAATATGTCGATGATACTTATTGAATAAGGTATTTATCATATATCATATAGTATTATGTCTTCACACACCACCATACGATATGATAACATAGTAAATGATGTAGATGAGGTAGATGAGGTAGATACATCTATAGGCTATAGTAAGCGATGCTAGGTGTGTGAGTGTGTGAGCGTGTGTGAGTGTGTTCAGTGGCGAGAGTGGCATTGCGACCACTCTACACGGGCATTACATAACAACAGTGAGGTTCTGATTACACATATAGTAGTATATCTTCATTTAAATTCTCCACTAACCTCTTCTAAATGTATTCTCTAATATATATACAATACTTAGTATTCTATGATCAGTAATTAAAACTTATATAGAAATATAATCATGACGTATACAATGCATACATACATATAACTATACCTGCATACCTACCTGCATATCTACATACGATTCCATGTTTTCGACCCACCTTACTAATATAAGATATATAATAGGTTAACCTATGTCAATACAAGGGTATTAGTATAATAGTTGTGTTGTATACATATTGTACATGCAGTCTACCCTGCACTAATACCATATCATTGTCTATGAGTCTAGGTCATAAGCTTAAGTTAGGTTATTTATTCCATATATTAACTGATCTATTATAATTAAATAATTATTAATTATATTTATAATTGTCTTATCATAATTATATATTACATTTAATTGTTTACAATTACTTCTAGATTATTCGAAATGTTAAGGATATCAGATATATTTATATCTGTATAATTATTTGAAATTTTTAAAATGGTGGTTAGACGGCAGTCGTATACTTCAAAACTTAAACCCCAGTATACCCTAACCAACACCGAACCAACACCTAACCAATACGGTTACAATTCTTTATAGCTTTCTTCCATTATTGTTATTTGTATTATAATATTGTTATAGTTGATTATATTATTGTTATAGTTGATTATATTATTGTTATAGTTGATTATATTATTGTTATAGTTGATTATATTATTGCTATAGTTGATTATATTATTGTTATAGTTGATTATATTATTGTTATAATTGCTTATATTATTGTTATAGTTGATTAGATTATTGTTATAGTTGATTATATTATTGTTATAGTTGATTATATTATTGTTATAATTGATTATATTATTGTTATAGTTGATTATATTATTGTTATAGTTTATTATATTATTGTTATAGTTGATTATATTATTGTTATAATTGATTATATTATTGTTATAGTTGATTAGATTATTGTTATAATTGATTGTATTATTGATTGATTGATAATTTATTTAAGCAAATACATAGCCGAAAATATAATCGAAAGTATAAAGTATAAATATTTGCTAACGATAACATACGTTATAGAAATAAACAAAGAATAATACGAAATTAAAAAATTAAAGAAATTAAAACGTTTTACAGTTACCGTAAAAATAAACGAAAAACAATCGAAAGTAGAAATAAATCATATAGTAAAAATAAACGAAAAATTATCAAAATAGAAATAAAAGATAGCGTAAAAATAATCGAAAATAGAAATAAAATACATTATTTTGTAAGTGGTATCGAAATATTCAATTTCTACTTTAACTTTATAGAATTCTTCTTATCTTTGTACCCTGTATTAGTAATACATTATTAGTTATATAGTATAATATTTAAATGATAAGTTTTAATTATATTAAAAACAGAACAAGTTAAAAATCAAATAAAACAATACTAGAATTAAACAAACAAATAATGTTATACTTATCAAAATCTTTAATAATAGTATATTATTAATTTTATATTTTAATTGTATAATACATTTAAAACATATATATATATATATATATATACAAACAGAACACGTTAAAAATAAAATAAACCAATAATATTACGAAATAAACAATATAATACTTATCACTATAATCTGAAATAATATTAAATTATTAATATTGTATATTAATAATATATTATATTTATTATGAAACATATATACAAAATATATATAAAACAAAAATATAATACAGAACAAACAAAAATAAAATAATACTTCCCACTTTATCTGTAATAATAATGAATTATTAATTTTATATTATAGAAGGACCTACATTATTGTAGTACCTATAGGTATATATATATATATATATATATATATATATATATATATATATTTTGAATATAGATATAAAAACCAACATTTTCTATAACAAAAACAATTTTTTTTAAAAACCCCGAAGAGATAATGCAATAATTAAGATACAAAATGAAACATAAATTAATATAATATTATAAATTTCTGTTTAAAAAAAGTTGTTTGTCAACACATATTTTATTTATTTTATTTTTAAAAGATAAAACAGATACAGATTTTATTATTTCATTATTTAATGAATTCCATATATTACTTACCTTACCAGGTCGAGCTTGTTCGGTAGTCCATGACATACTTCTTCCAACCTTCTCTATCATTCATCGCCGTCTTTATTTCGTCTGTCATTAGCAGATCGGTATCATCCCGCAGTTGATCTATGTACGTCTTCGCTGGGCGTCCACGCGAACGGTTACCATGTTATGGTTGCCAGAGTATCAGGTCGCTCGCTACTTCATATTTGCTTCTCCAGCAGTGACCGGCGAACCTCAGCCTTTGCATGCGTATAGATTTACTAATGTTTGGAATATCGCCATATAATTTCTCATTTGTTAGATGATCTCGCCAGGACTTGATTGTTACGGCTCGGAGCATGCGTGTATATGTTCCATCGATCTTTTTCTCTAACGATGTTGTTAGAGTCCAGGTTACAGAACCGTAAACGAGCACTGTTTCGACTACCGCTCTGAAAAAATGTCTTTTAAGATTTGTACTTAGTTTTGATTTCCAGATGGTATTCATACTATTTAATGCTGCCCAGGTTTTAGCAATCCTTATATTAACATATCTTTTAGTTGATCTAATATAGCTTCCTATATATTTAAAATCTTTTACTTCATTTATTATACTTCCACAGATACTTTTTATTTTCATGTTGTTATTCTGATTGATATTGATATATTCAGTTTTGTCAGTGTTAATGCTAAGTCCAATTTCTTTTGCGGCTGATTCTATTTTCAGTAATAATGTATTAGCATCTTTCAGAGTATTACTTGTTACGGCGATATCATCAGTAATGGTCCACATCGGTAATTTGTTCAGCGGGATATCGTCTACTCTTTCTCTCTGTAAAACCTAGCTCTCGATTATTATCCAATGACGTCTTCAGAATATAATCGAGACAGATTATAAAGAGGAACGGCGCTAGTGTATCACCCTGTAAGACTCCAGTTGTGATTTCAAAGTAATGTGTATCTCCATCTGGTGAACGAACCATTGAACGAGTATTCTTGTAGAGCATCATAATTGCACAAACTGTCTCTTCTGGTATACCATACTTTACAAATATTTCTTTCATCTTTTTTCGATTTATCGTGTCAAAAGCTTTTGAAAAGTCAATAAAGAGTAGAGTTAGTGGCAGGTTTTTAGATCTGACTCCTTCTAAAATTCGTCTGATAGTCAGTATTTGTCCCGTTGTTGATCTATTTGTTCGGAAGCCATTTTGATTTTTTCTTAGGATTGGATCAATTTCTGGTCTAATCCTGTTTAATAACATCAGGTTATATATCTTTGCGGCGATTGCTGTTAGAGTAATTCCTCGGTAGTTTGTTTGTGATGGAGAGGTCTCCTTTTTTAGGAAAAGGAAGGATACATACATTGGTCCAACTTACTATAGGTTCCTGGAAATAAACACGATTACAGGATTCTAACAGAAATTCTTTAAAATCATCTAATTTCCAAACTTCTGCTGGTATTTCGTCCAAACCTACTGTTTTTCCATATGATATATTATTTGTAGCTTTCATAACTTCTTCTTTCGTGAAATGGCCGATTTTTATATCAAGATTATTTAATGTATGATCTGAATTTTTGCTATGAATTGTCAATTGGTTATTCTTGCCAAATAAATCTTTGAAATGTTTATGCCAAAGTTTGATTCGTTCATTATTATTGTTTGCTTTTAGTTTAGATTTATTTTATTTCTTTCTTCCGCTGATTTCATTTATTGATTGCTAGGCTAGTTCAGATTTCTTATTTGTGGCCGCCATTTAGATTTCATATATATTTTTATTTATGTAAATTTGTTGTTCTAAATCATACGAATTAACTAAAGATTCTTGAGCATTTATAAACTTGTTGATATTCATCTGTGTAGGCGAGCTTTCTTTCAGTTGTGCTACTTTGTGAAGTATATCACGTTTTTGGCAGATTTGTTCGGTTTCCCAGGGTATTCGTTTATTTAATTTGGGTTTTAACGGAATTACTTTATTGGCTGCATCTTTGCATGCCTTTTCAAAATATGTATATCTTGTACTTGCGGATAACGTAGTTTCTGCATCAGAATATTGAAGGCTCAAGAATCTGTTTTTAACTGTTACAATAAATGCATTTCTAATTTCAGTATCATGTGTCAGTCTTGTCCAGTCATATGGTTTTCATTTATTATTTTACTTTTTATTAGCTCTTAGACTCAATTGTATATCTGCTGTTATTATACAGTGATCAGACACAATGCTATTAAAAGAGTTGTAAGCTCTGCAGTTTTATTACACTATTCTTCAATTTCTTATTTATTATTATGAAGTCAATCTGTGATTTAAAATCATTTGGAGAATTGTGCGTCCATAACTGACCATGTCTTTTCTGGAAATGAGTGTTTAGACATAGCATATTATTTTATTGAAGATAGTCTTTGAGCATTTGGCCATTTCGATGTGTAGTTTGATAATAGGCATATTTATATCTACTGTCTTTTCCGAGGTGTGCATTTAAGTCTCCTCCTATTATTATAACATTATGCTTTGGTATCTGTCTTGTTAAACATGTAAGTTTTGTATATAATATCTCAGTTTCTATATAATATCTCAGTTGCGGCATTTATGCTATTCTTCCAGGCTGATAGAGTTAATAGTTTCCATTTATCATAAGTATGTTCTTTGATGACTGTATCTTCATGTATGAATCTATGTTCTTGAATGCAAATAATATCTTGTCCAGTTAATTCAGCTGAGGCTATCAATTCTGGGATTTTATATACTTTTTGAAGTGTTTGTGTATTCAATGATCCGATTTTAAATCGTTTAGTTGCATTTAATAGTTGTACAGTTTTCATCTTTTTTTATTTTTATTTTCTTTTCTTTTCACTTTCTCGTTCTCTTTCTTTTTCTCAGTAATTAACTTTTCGACTGTAACCTGAGGTGGTATTGCAGGACGCACTCCTTGTTCCGCGCGACGAGCGATGCGGGATAGATAATTGTTGTAGTTGAATTAGAATTGTAATTAGAATTAAAGTGTTGTATTGTCATGGTTTACTTTCGATGGCTAGATAAAATGTGCGGTTGCCACTCCATACACATTTGCGTAACCCTGCGTGGGTGGCTAACAGGTATTTTGCCTTGCCAAAGGGCAACCAGGATTTTGCCCGGCACTGCTAATTGATTATTCGCAGCTAACCATTATATCTAATGGCCGTTCCCCTATCCGCAACCTGGGGAGCCGGTGGATTGGAGTTAATATCACCACATCAACATATAAATTACGGATATAGTTGAAGAAATGTGGGCCGAGTATTCTACGTAAACTGAGCTCTCCACAAATTTCCACCATATATTAACTGATCTATTATTAATTATATTTGTAATTGTATTATCATAATTATATATTACATTTAATTTTTTACAATTACCTCTAGTTCTACAATTATTCGAAATGTTAAGGATATCAGATATATTTATATCTGTATAATTATTTGAAATTTTAAAAATGGTGGTTAGATCTATTTTTAATTTCTAAGTTCAAGTGATTCTAATTTAAAATATCCAATATCTTTGTATATGATTTATAATTAATATGTAATGAATTTTTATATCCTACGCATCTTGTAATTAATCTTCTAGTAAATAATATTTGCACTCTTTCAATGTGGTCTATGAGACTACGAAATTTACAAACCTTTGAAAAAGATAACAAATTATGGATGCATATTCTAAAATTGGTCTGCAATACATTGTATATGCATTTAATAATTCTCTAGGGGATTTTGTAGTAATGCATCTACAAATTGAATTCAAAGAAAAATAGGCTATTTTACAAATATAATCAATAATGTTATTTTCAAATATTATTCCTAAATCTTTATAAAAAAAAGTAACGTTTTCTAATTGAATATTATTTATAAAATATTTTAATGGAGTAACCTTCCCTAAAGTTATAACTACACATTTTGATAATGAAATATTTAATGGCCATTTATTTGCCCATTGTGAAAATAAATTTTAATTATTTTGTAAAATAAATCATTCACTCTCAGATGCGTAAGAAAAATATATTTATGTATCATCGGCAAATAAATCAATATGAATTTTTGAAGATAATATAGGATACCTACTAGGTATACCTACTAGGAATATCATTAATATATAATACAAATAAAATTGGACCTAAAACCGACCCTTGTGGCACTCCAGATTTTACAATAGAACAATTAGAAAAAGAATTTTCAACCCGCGTAATTTGAGATCTATTCGATACAAAATTATAAAAGCATTTTATTATTTTATTAGATATACTGTATATTATTGTTATTCATTATTCATTGTGTCGCATATCGAGGAGTGAACACTAGTGTTCATAACTTTGTGGTTCTTTATTAACATCATCGTCACAACACAACACTGCATGCGCGCATGACTATGGTAGCTAACGAGCAGGCATCAAGACTCGGCTTCAAGCCAGCACATAGGTCTTAAAATACTGCTTAGAAATAATAATATATAAGTATGGTGTATATAAAAATACAGGTTCTCATTATAACCAAATCTACATTAATATGGTAGCGGATTCGTGGGGATATGTTATAGTGTATACACTATACCTGTATCCTACAGGTATACTATAGTATACCTACAGGCTGTAGGTATACTATAGATACATACCTTGACTCAACTCACTATCATTAACAATTGTCTTAACACTGAATCACTCAATATTAAAACATCCCTTAATATATAACTTGCTGCCATAGCAACCATTCTACCTAGTATATTCCATTATAATTATATTAAGCCTAATTATAGCTATACCTACTAACAAGTAGTATATGTAAACTCCAAATCCTTCCACACTCGGACAACAGATTCATCTTCAACATGTTTAGCTATGCATAGCAAAATGTTCTAGAAAACATATATCTCCTTAAACCCTAAGAATCATATTACATTGGCTGCCCCTTAAATCTGTATACATTGTATACTTTATAGGATCTATAGATCCTTACCATATGTGTAGTTCACAACATAGACTACTATATTGCTAATATACGTCATCCAAACAAACCTATTCACTAACAAATACAAATAAAGAAGTATACATTTAAAATCCGGTTCTATCCTATTTAAATCTTCCTAACATAAATATGTCTCCATCCATACGTGAACAATTCTGAAACGATTCTCTCCCGTGTTACTTATTCAACTCTAACATCTATTGGAACATATCTAAGGACATTCCTATTAGCGCAATACTTAGATTATATTTAAATTACATAGAGAAATTGATGAAAGTTCCTAATCTAATTAGGTAACATGCAATAGGTAATAATGACTTGATATAATCAAATCGAGAGAATAAAAAATCACTTTGCGAATTATATTTAAACAAGATTATTTTAAATGTAACAATTATTTACATAGTGTTTTAAAAAATACAATGACACAAAAATACATATATAATCAGTATTATTATTATCAATAAATCTACAGGTGTTACAAATAGGTACTAGGATAACTTTAAAACATATTAATTGTATTTAAGGTAACGCACATTATTCCATTAATTAATTAGTAATTGATTGTAAGTTATATGTATGAGCTAGTACACTTGCTAGTACACTTGCTAGTACACTTGCTAGTACACTTGCTAGTACACTTGCTAGTACACTTGCTAGTACACTTGCTAGTACACTTGCTAGTACACTTGCTAGTACACTTGCTAGTACACTTGCTAGTACACTTGCTAGTATACTTGCTAGTACACTTGCTAGTACACTTGCTAGTACACTTGCTAGTACACTTGCTAGTACACTTGCTAGTACACTTGCTAGTACACTTGCTAGTACACTTGCTAGTACACTTGCTAGTACACTTGCTAGTACACTTGCTAGTACACTTGCTAGTACACTTGCTAGTACACTTGCTAGTACACTTGCTAGTACACTTGCTAGTACACTTGCTAGTACACTTGCTAGTACACTTGCTAGTACACTTGCTAGTACACTTGCTAGTACACTTGCTAGTACACTTGCTAGTACACTTGCTAGTACACTTGCTAGTACACTTGCTAGTACACTTGCTAGTACACTTGCTAGTACACTTGCTAGTACACTTGCTAGTACACTTGTAACCTACACTTGTAACATACGTCACGTTCACATGATCCTACCATTTCAGTGGGATTTGTTTTAATCTGACAGTGTACATTAGTTGTTTATATATTAGTATTCTTTTTATATTATTTTTTTCATTAGGTATCGTTTTTTTTATATTTCATTTAAAAAAAAGTATCTATAGATACTTTTTTTTATATATCTATCTATTTATCTACCATTTAAATGTAGAATTTAATCCGCTTCCTCAATATTCTATTAATATGTGTTATCAATATTTGAATATGTAAAAACATTGTTATATCTATGAGAATATACTATCGATGGCATTGTTACATCCTATATTCAATAACACGTGACTTATATCTAATAAAACGTGGCTTATATTCAATAACACGTGACTTATATCTAATAAAACGTGACTTACGAAATGAGAAATCAACATTATCTATTACGTAATAAATATGGTTGGATTTAGAAAATTAATTAATTGTTGATGAATTATTTTACATATATTGTTATAGAATGTAATATTGATTAGCACATTATATACATACACTCGTATACTATTATGTATATAATAGTTCATACTCGTAGAGTGTATACACTTTATATTAATTATATATTAATTATACTATATATAGTACATTGTGCGCATTGTGTACTGCATAACCATACAGTAACCATTATTATGTTAATATGTTATATTAGTAGGGTAGTGTATACCCTATAGGGTGCTTAGATATAACAAGGATATGTCCTTGGATATACCCTATAGGATATACCTTACCCTTACTATTACGATTCTCAATCATTTAAAAATGTAGGTATTTTAAATATTTAAAATAAATCTTATAAATATAATTATATTTTACAATGTGCCGAAAAAATTTGTATTTTTCATAATTTGTTACAAAGTTATAAACTAGCAACATACCTGTTCACCCTAATTGCACATATTATAGACACCCCTATTATCTCAGAGTTAAACAAACTAATTAAATGTTAAAATAGATATTATATGTAAATACCTACTTAATACTTATATATAAAATTTGGAAATATTTAATTGAGAAATAATAAAGTTATGGTGATTTATTGTATGGGTGTCGGTATTCGAGTACTCTCCCCTACACACACGCACACACATATACACATACACACACCTGCGCACATACACGCGCAGTCTGGTGGATATTTACCACTGCCACCTCTATAATGTAAATATACATATACAAACACTACAGATTGATTTAGGATTATCATATAATTATTCTATAAATAGATAATATATTGGCCCAATTACATATACACTCACACACACACACACACACACATATATATATATATATATATATATATATATATACACATATATGTGTCTATAAATCATTTATAAAATGTATTTATTGCAACAATTTGTATACAAAATTAAGGATATATATATATATATATATATATATATATATATATTTATGTAGAGTAGTAAAATATGTTATTCATGTGAATGTTCATCAACAATCACATCTGCTAAAACTTATATATATATATATATATATATATATATATATATATATATACATATATACATGTACGTATGTGTATACGAGTACGTTGAGTACAATGAGTGTACATACGCGTATACGCACTTATAGGTAAGTCGCACCTAACCATGAGGGGTTGCAACCCCATGGGGTGTTTATGTGTGATGTGTACAATGTTTGTATACAACGTATACGCAGTGCATTGTACATTATATACCCTGTAGAGTACACTTTGTATACTTTATAGTTTAAATGTATAATATATATAAATGCACACTGTATAATGTACATTGTACAATGTACAGTGTACACAATGTACACTGTATATTTATATAGATTATACATTTAAACTATACAGTGTACATATTCATATGTATTCTATAGAATAGGCTATAGCCTAAAGATAATAATTCTCTAATTCAAATATATTCCTTATAGAGGCTTACTCCTTATATATAGAGTGAAACCCTGAGTGAAACCCTGAGTGAAACCCTGAGTGGAACCCTGAGTGAAACCCTGAGTGAAACCCTGAGTGGAACCCTGAGTGAAACCCTGAGTGAAACCCTGAGTGAAACCCGGAGTGTAACCCTGAGTGAAACCCCGAGTGTAACAAGCGGTTAAGTTTGGTTCATAGATAATTAACGAGAATTAATAATATCAACGTGTAGGGCACCCCTATAACTAGACCCATAGCAAGCACTAGATGTCTATACTTACTGTTGGAAAGTAGGGTAAACTAGTGTAACGCTGTTAACTAACCCGTGTATGTGTGTGGTATGTCACATACAGTATGTGTATGTGTGTATGTGCATGTATGTGTATGTGGTGCTATAGGTAGTGCGGATTTAGTGTACGTTTATTATATAATGATGTGCCGTTTACATCCCTTTAGATAAAGACATATCTTTGGGTAAAGACATATCTTTATTACGTTGTGTAAATTGTTGTGACGGAGTTTTGCGCGCGCCTTAAATCAACAAGTCGCGTCGAGTTATTTTATACCGGATATCCGTTATTTAAACGCTAGGTGGAGCCACAGTCGCGAGTGCTCGACACGGCGCATGCGCCACTTAATAGACCCACCGTTTTATTATGCACTCTTCACTCTTTAGTAGTAGTAGTAGTAGTAGTAGTAGTAGTAGTAGTAGTAGTAGTAGTAGTAGTAGTAGTCAGGGGCGTAAATAGTGGGGGGGGTAGGGGGGATACATCCCCCCTGGAAAAATCAGGGGGGGATATCATATAAAATATCCCCCCCTGATTTGAAAACAAATTGTCCTGCATCTAAGGATTTCACGATCTTTGCAATTATTTAATTGCAGGATTTAATTATAAACAAAGATTTTGCTTCGCAAAATCTTTGTTATAAATAAGTCAACAATCTTTTCAATTATTCAATAATTAAATTATATAATTCATTAATTTATAATGGATATTAGTAATTTTTTCAAAAAACAAATATGTAATAAGTAAGTGAAATAAACTAATTATTAACAATTTAAAATGTCATTTCTGTTTTATTGTAGTAGTATTATTATAATTATAATTATAATATGCAAATAGTAAACATATATTTTATAAACATATTCATAATTATAATATTTATAGAGTTATAATCAATAAAAGTATTTATATGACTGAACGTCTAACTGAGATTGAAAATGATATTGAAATAATTAGGGATCGTTTTTTATAAATTATTTATCTTATAGTATTATTATAATAATAATATAATATTATTAAATATTTTAATATAATTTTTTTTAAATATACAAATTATTTATAATAAATATTATTCAATAAATATAATTATAATTATAAAATATATAATACATATATGTATATATAAATATATATTGTATTAATATTACATTATTAATTATATAATTATTATATATTATTATGATATATTATAATAATTATTATAATATAGGTATAGCAATGAGATTTTTTATTTTGTAGCTAGAATAACATTATTAATACCATTGGAAAGAGGATGAAAAAGTAATATAAGGTTCATATTTTACTTTTTTGATATAATTAATAATACAAAAGTTATGGTGAAAAAATGGCCAGATTTAAGGGTATTAATTCAGACAGCTGTTACATGTAAAGGATACAGATATTTTAATAATTCAATTTTGATCAACTAATATTCAAGTATAGTTTATATTGAATATTTATAGAAATAATTATTAAAATTTATTAAATCGAGTTAAATAAGTAAAATTAATTGAGTATTTTTCAGTATATTAAATTTATTAAAAATATGTCAATAAGTACAGTTTGACCCTAATCATTTTTATTACTTATCTAAATGTTTGATACATAAACTAATATTAATCTACACCTACTATGTATTTATTTTCGGCTACAATTAATTTTATAATTCATAAATAACTAAGTCTATTTGACATTTTTAAATGATATTTTATGTGATTTATTATCAAATATCTATATTATTTATAAATATAATTTTCTAATAATTATTTAAATGTATATATTTATATTAAATTAGTGTATGATATAAATTAATACAATACCTATATTATTTAATGATAATTATTTAGTATAGTTTATATTTAATATTTATAGAAATAATTATTAAAATTTGTTAAATCGATTTAATAAGTTAACATTATTTAAAAACTAAATTAAAAATTATTGGGATTTTTTTTTAAATTTTAACACGATTTTGAAAAGGCGATTAAACACTCAATATTAAATATTAGTGTATATATTATATACCCTATGCCATATAATTTAATACTCTATATAGATATATAAATAATAATAATAAATAAACATTTATTTTTTAAATACATAATTTTAAAAAAAAAGCACATGTACTAACCGCGGATTCTGAAATTGAAATGAGAGCCCCTCACTTTTTGTATTTACTTTTATAGTATTCGTAGAGGATATTGCACTGATTATAAATCATTTTAATTGGATTAGAAATATTAATAAATTACTATTTTACAGGTGTTTCAAAAATGACAAATATTTTGGAAATATAAAATATCATATTTTTCAATTTAACACGAAGAGTCTGACATTTAAAAAATGTCATTGCTATACCTATATAATATATGTATTCAATATAAATATATATTGTACTAATATTACATTATTAATTATATAATTATTATATATTATTATAATATATTATAATAATTATAATAATATATATATATATATTCAATATAATATTGTATAAAATTTTATTAATTTTAAAAATAATATTTTCTACGATTTTAAAAATAATCCATATTTTAGAGATTTGAGTTTAAATAATACAAGAGAATTCCCAGCGAAAAGTATTAGTGAGAATAATACCAATAATGAAAAAGACAAATTTGGTGAAGTCGTTATTGAAGATAAATATCAGCCGAATGTTACTGAAATTAAGTGTCAAATTATAACTAATAAAAAAAATAATGATGTTAGAAAATTAAATTTTCAAAAACAGTGGTATAATGAATTTACATGGTTACATTATAAACCCAATTTGGGTTCTGTATTTTGCTACATTTGCTATACATAAGATTTAAAGGGGTTAAATAGATGTAGTAAAGAAAAAGCGTTTTATTCAAATGGTTTTAACAATTGGAAAAAAGCAAAAGAAAAGTTTTCTGAGCATCAAAAATCAACAGTACATATTAATAATGCAGAATCAGTAATAAATATATCAACAAAATTGACAATAGATAAACATTTATCAACACAATATAAATCTGACCAACTAAATGCAAGGCATGTGCTTAAATCAAGTAAACTTGCATTAAAATATATATCTGGACAAGGAATTGCTTTAAGAGGACACGAAAAGGATGATGGAAATTATTTAAAATTATTATGCTTATTATCAAAAATAGATAATTCACTTGTATCATCTTTCAATGAAAATAAACATAATTATACAAGCCCACTAATACAAAATGAAATATTAGGGATACTGGCAGATAAAATTATAAAGAAAATTTGTCATAAAATAAATAATGAGTCAATCCAATTTGGTATTATCGTGGATGGTTAGTTAACATTATATATGTAGCTATATATATATGCATTAATGATATAATAAATTTCATAGGAACCCAAGATATTACATTAATAGAGCAAGAGTCAATTTGCATTCGATATGTTACAAACACATTTGAAGTCAAGGAAGATTTCATTGGTCTCTATGCTAATGATAAATCAACAGGTGAAAATATTGCAAAAATAGTAAAAGATGCTCTGTTGCGTTTAAATTTACCTATTGCTAACTTAAGATCACAAACATATGACGGAGCTGGTAACATGTCTGGAATACATAAGGGTTTGAACTAATATATATATATTATCACATTAAATAAAATTTAATAATATTATAATATACTTATAGGTTGTCAAGCAGAAATTAAAAAAGAACAACCATTGGCTCTTTATATTCATTGTGGAGCACATGTTTCACATCTAATTGCATCGAAGGCATTTGTAGATTCCACTAATATTCGAAATTCACTAAATTTAGTGTTATTAATACCGTTCAACATTTAGGAACAGTATATAATAAATCTGGATATTTTAAGCAACAATTTAAGGAATCCTCGTATAGTATCAAACCAATATGTCCTACTCGTTTCTTAACTCGTGCCCCTGCAGTGTTGACAATTTTAAATAATTATACTGATATAATTACTAATCTTTCAACTTATGCCAATGATGGAAGTACTATTTCTGCAAAAACAGGTGGAATTTTAGCAAATATGAAGAGTCCCTTATTCATTTTAGGTTAATATATAATTTAAATATTTCTTATATAATTTATAATAGCTATATTTTAATATAGGAATATGTACAGTATATCCTTTCGTTGATATTATGGAAAAATTTAATAAGCAATTACAAAGAAAATCAATTACAGTTGTAGAAATGTTGTCTAGTGCAAAGTGTGTTGTTGGCCACTTAAAATCTCAAAGGTATGGAATAATGATTTATATATTTAATAATGATTTATAAATTATGTAATGGTTTAATTGATATTGATAAAACATCAATTATCCATATTAATAATAATAACATTACTCGTGGCCATTCAAAACGTTTATCTATTGATAAATCTAGATTATACATTAATAAAAACCTTCTCAAGAATAGAATCGCTCGTACGTGGAATAACCTTGATCAAAATGTCGTCAATGCTAAAACATTAGCCTAATTTAAATCACAAATAAAATCTATTTTTATTTAGTCTACTAATATTTGTATTATATATACAGTATGCATTTATTATGTAATAATTTGAATAAATTATACTTATATATTATATATACGTATACGTATAACTTATAAGTTTATATACCATTATCTCGGTCCATATAATTCATTTTATTATTCGTTGAATGTATTTAATACATTGATTTATATATTTTTAACCTACGTTTTGTGATCGTTTTGCGTCTAATTTGTTCTGTTTCGTTAGTTATTATTCGCAATAAATTTGAATTGAATTAAATTGAATTGAATTGAATATCTATAGTATATAAAATATTTATAAATTTTAAATCTTCCATAGGTCAGAAGATTCATTCAAAAGAATTTACGATAGAGCAAACTCAATTATTGATGACAACGATATAGATGAACTACGATTACCAAGAAAAATGTCAAGGCAATATAATAATAATGGAATATTATCATCTGAGGAATATTATAGAAGAGATTATTATAAAATAATCGATAATGCAATAGAAGCATTTGATAAATATTTTAATTCTACCGATATTGCCCTATATAAGAACATGGAACATATTCTGAATGAAAATTCAACAAGCTTATTGGTACTTGAAAGATTTCCTGAAATAAATATATCTGTTCTAGATGCCGAATTGAAATGCTATAGTAACACGAACCAGCGTAATTTTATTTCTATGAAAGAACATTTTAAAACTATGCCTTCAGAAATGAGAATGTTATTTCCAAATATTGAGAAACTCATAAGATTATTAATGATATCGCCTGCAAGTTCTTGCGAAGCTGAACGATCATTTAGTGGATTAAGGCGAATAAAGACATGGCTACGGAGTACAATGGGACAACGCAGACTTAATGCACTAATGGTATGCAATGTACATCAAGATATTCTGGAAGATATGAACATAGATGAAATAATTGAAACATTTATAGAAAATTCATTTGAACGGAGAAGCAGAAAATATGGAAAATAATATTTTATATATTTATATATATATATATATATATATATATATATAATAAATTATGTTTATTAAAAATCTTTACTTTTTTTAAGCGTATAATCTTTTGTATACAATTATTATTGTCACTACATACGACCGGTATAAAAAATTTAGATAATATATATTCAATATGATCCAATTAATTTTTATATCCCCCCCTGTGTTAATATGAAAGTTTCGCCCCTGGTAGTAGTAGTAGTAGTAGTAGTAGTAGTAGTAGTAGTAGTAGTAGTAGTAGTAGTAGTAGTAGTAGTAGTAGTAGTAGTAGTAGTAGTAGTAGTAGTAGTAGTAGTAGTAGTAGTAGTAGTAGTAGTAGTAGTAGTAGTAGTAGTAGTAGTAGTAGTAGTAGTAGTAGTAGTAGTAGTAGTAGTAGTAGTAGTAGTAGTAGTAGTAGTAGTAGTAGTAGTAGTAGTAGTAGTAGTAGTAGTAGTAGTAGTAGTAGTAGTAGTAGTAGTAGTAGTAGTAGTAGTAGTAGTAGTAGTAGTAGTAGTAGTAGTAGTAGTAGTAGTAGTAGTAGTAGTAGTAGTAGTAGTAGTAGTAGTAGTAGTAGTAGTAGTAGTAGTAGTAGTAGTAGTAGTAGTAGTAGTAGTAGTAGTAGTAGTAGTAGTAGTAGTAGTAGTAGTAGTAGTAGTAGTAGTAGTAGTAGTAGTAGTAGTAGTAGTAGTAGTAGTAGTAGTAGTAGTAGTAGTAGTAGTAGTAGTAGTAGTAGTAGTAGTAGTAGTAGTAGTAGTAGTAGTAGTAGTAGTAGTAGTAGTAGTAGTAGTAGTAGTAGTAGTAGTAGTAGTAGTAGTAGTAGTAGTAGTAGTAGTAGTAGTAGTAGTAGTAGTAGTAGTAGTAGTAGTAGTAGTAGTAGTAGTAGTAGTAGTAGTAGTAGTAGTAGTAGTAGTAGTAGTAGTAGTAGTAGTAGTAGTAGTAGTAGTAGTAGTAGTAGTAGTAGTAGTAGTAGTAGTAGTAGTAGTAGTAGTAGTAGTAGTAGTAGTAGTAGTAGTAGTAGTAGTAGTAGTAGTAGTAGTAGTAGTAGTAGTAGTAGTAGTAGTAGTAGTAGTAGTAGTAGTAGTAGTAGTAGTAGTAGTAGTAGTAGTAGTAGTAGTAGTAGTAGTAGTAGTAGTAGTAGTAGTAGTAGTAGTAGTAGTAGTAGTAGTAGTAGTAGTAGTAGTAGTAGTAGTAGTAGTAGTAGTAGTAGTAGTAGTAGTAGTAGTAGTAGTAGTAGTAGTAGTAGTAGTAGTAGTAGTAGTAGTAGTAGTAGTAGTAGTAGTAGTAGTAGTAGTAGTAGTAGTAGTAGTAGTAGTAGTAGTAGTAGTAGTAGTAGTAGTAGTAGTAGTAGTAGTAGTAGTAGTAGTAGTAGTAGTAGTAGTAGTAGTAGTAGTAGTAGTAGTAGTAGTAGTAGTAGTAGTAGTAGTAGTAGTAGTAGTAGTAGTAGTAGTAGTAGTAGTAGTAGTAGTAGTAGTAGTAGTAGTAGTAGTAGTAGTAGTAGTAGTAGTAGTAGTAGTAGTAGTAGTAGTAGTAGTAGTAGTAGTAGTAGTAGTAAATGTAAATGTAAATAGTTTATTATACACTGCATTAATGTTTTATAAACATTCTTAGAGTGTGAACGAATAAATTAAACAGAACAAATATTACTAATTGTTTTTAGCATTTAAAAACATAACATGATAAATATATACATACATATATGTGTATATAAATATATAAACGTATATAAATAAATATACACAAATATACAGATACATACAATACTTTCGTATATGTTATAAACTTTAGAATATTATTATACAATTATTACAATCAATAGTTATTTAATATATAACGATGTAAATGTTTCTTGAACGTATAATGGTTAATCATATTCTTAATGTTGGATGGAAGTTTGTTCCAAAGGTAAGGGGCATACCACCGATAAGATAGCTCGCCATATATTGAAGAATTAATTTTAGGTAGTTCAAGGTTAATTGTAGAATTAGATCTCAATTGCGAGTTATTAATAGATAACTGTAGCATATTATATATATACATAGGTTTCTTAAATACTATAGCTTTATGCATTATAGTGAGTATTTTATATATAATAGATTGCTTAGTATTATGCCAATTGATTTTAGAACGAAGTTCAGAAATACTTGTAGAATAATCAGTATAAGGAATTTTAAATATAATTCGTATAATTCGAATGCACCTATTTATAATGGAATCAAATTTTTTTAGTAATGTAGTATTAATTTTATAAAGAAAAGAGTTGCAGTAATTTAGTTTAGAAATAATTAGTGAAGTAGATAATATTTTAGCTGTATTTAGTGAAATGAAAGGGCGAATTTTTTTTAAATTGTAAACATTATATGATGCAGACTTAAGTATATCTTTTACATGTATTTCAGTCGATAGATCTTGTGAAATAGTTATTCCAAGATACTTTGTACTAGTAATAGGAGTAATATTATCTGTACCGATATAGATATTTGGAAATGCAGTGCGAGTTCTAGAAATATTAATTAGTTTAGTTTTATTTGAATTTATTAGTAAGTTATTATTAGTAAGCCAGTTAGTAGTAGAATTAATACAGTCTTGAAAATAATTATTTTGTGTAGAGTTAGTTGCAAATGTGTGTAATATATTACATCTGCATATATATTATATTTTAGTAAAGTATATGATTGGAGTAATTTTGATAAAGGTCGTAGATATATAGAAAATAGAATTGGAGAAAGGACAGAACCTTGTGGGACACCGAAATTTAGTGGATAGGGTTGAGAAAATGAAGAATTAATTTTAACAGAGTATGTTCTAGTAGTAATGAAAGATTTAAACCAATTGAAAGCAGTTCCAGTAATACCAATATTGGAAAGTCTAGATAGTAATATAGTAAAGTCAATGGTATCAAATGCAGCAGTCATATCAATAAATAATAATTGCAAAGATTTGTGGTTGTCAAGTGAATGGTGAAGGCTATCAGTAAGTGCAATAATGGAAGTTTCAGTACTATGATGTTTACGGTATGCACTCTGGTAATTATCAAATAAATCATTATAGTCAAGATAAGATATGAGCTGTTTATAGATAACTTTTTCTAGAATCTTTGAGAGTAATGGTAATTGAGATAGAGGTCGATAATTAGATAAAATAGAATCATCTAAAGATGCATTTTTTAAAATGGGAGTTATTATAGCATGTGTTAATTCAGGTGGTATAATGCCAGTAGTTAGTGAAATATTAATAATTTTATGATATAGAGGTGTTAAAGTGTTAATAATTTTTTTAGTAATAGAGAGAGGTAATGGATCATTTGGTGAAGTACATTTGGCGGTAATTATCAAATTATATATTTCAGTATGTGTTGGAGTTATGAAATTATTAAAATTATTATTGGGAAATGAACATGTATCAAAACAATTTATATTGATAGATTTATTTACAGATTTACTTTTCGAGATATTATCACATATGTTGGAAATTTTATTATCAAAGAAATTTGAGAATTTATTAACTAGTAGATGATTTTTTTGAGGAGGAAAAGTTTTTCTTTTGTTCCTTCCCATTAATTGATTAGTAAGTTTAAAAAGTTTTTTAGAATCATTTTTATATAAATTAATTTTATTATTATAGTACATTGTTTTTTGAGATTTCATTTGTTTACGGTATTGAGATCTAGCAAATAAGAAATTATCATGATTAATTGTATTTTTATTTTTATTATATATTTTGTTTAATATGTTAGTATTTTTTTTATAAGTATGACATATATGATTAAACCATGGTGTTATAGAGTATATTTTAATTGTTCGGTTATTAAGTGGTGCATATGTGTCTAGAAGATTAGAAAGTGTATTATTAAGTGCAGTTATAGTAAAATTATTTATGTCAAGATTAGATAGAATATCAAGAGAAAATTTAGTTAAGTCTATATTACGTAAATGTCGATAGGATAATAATTTAGAACTTATATATTTTTTTATATTTAATGTACATTTAATAGCATAATAATCAGTTAATAGTGTAGAATTAGTTGGTTGTTTAGCTAATAGAATAGAATTATTATGAGTAAAAATAAGATCGAGTACATTTCCAGAAATATGTGTAGTTTCAGTAACATGTTGAGATAAACATAATTCATTACAGATATCTTTGAATTTATTATGGGGATATGATGTAGAATTAAAATGAAAATTAAAGTCACCAAGAATTATAAGGAAAGGGCTAATGTGTTGATGTATTAGATCCGAAAATTCTTTAAAAAATATTATATGGTTATTATTTGGAGGTCTATATATAGTGAGAACAGTTATTATTTGAGATTGGGATGTTTTAAATTTTACAAGAAGTATATCACATAGAGTCATATTAATTCGAATTTGAGAAAGTATAGTATAGTTATTATTTAAAAGTAAAGCAACACCACCACCATTTCTACCATCACATCTAGGACTATGTATAAAATTAAAATGTAATGGTTCAAAATAAGAAGGAGTAACATCATCTAATATATGGAGCCAAGTTTCTGTGAGTGCGATTATTGATGATTTAGATTCTATTATATATTGTGTGATGATATCAATATTAGCACCTAGTGACCGACAATTAATGAGGGAAGTAATGTTTTCATTGCTACATACCGATAGTCAATTAGATTTATTATTTGATTTATTTTTGATTGATGTGATATATGTATCGTATGATTTACTCCATGTGTTCAATTCATTTATGGACGGTAAATATGGAGAACAGTTCCAATCAAGTTTATTTGTATCATTATATGGTCTTAGTTCATAAGTATTAGTTTTTAAATTTAATGTACATTTATAGTTTAAAATTAGCTTAGATTTAATAGCATGATAAAATATATTACCATTTCTTCTAACATCAGCGGATAAATTGTCATGAATAAATAATTTATTAAATTTATTATCTAAAGTTTTAATAGTCGAGTTAAGATTTAAAAATTCTGATTTTGCAAACACAGTAGTGAAATTAATTATACATACTTTATTATTAAAGTGTACTTTAGAAATGGTATTTAAATCAATGTTTAATATTTTTAATAAATCCTTAATGTAGTTAGTATTTAGATTACTACTGTCAATTTGTTTAATAATGGCCGAAAATAAAGGAATATTTAATGCATCCCTATTATAAACAACAGCATTCGAACTACTTATATTTCTACTTGTCACATTAGCATAGGTTATGGTGTTATCGTTTTCTAAGCAGGTTTTGGCATTATTATTATTTACAGTGTTGTTAGATAATGAAGAGCTTATGCTACTTTTTAATTCATTAATTATATTAGTATGGCTGGATAGTAAAATAGCAATATTATTAATTTTATCTTCAATAGATGGCGAGGCACTTACCGGTGATGGTTCACTATTACGGCATTGTAGGCACGTGTATAAGAAGCAGGGCGAGTTCATCAATGCTATTGATATCTTAGATGGAACTTTGTTGCTCCATGCACAGTTAATTTCGTTTGCGTTAAACAGACATGCGTAGTGAATAAGTAGACCGCATTTACATTCTAGGAAACCATCTGGAGAGGTGATATCGCTTGTTTCCAGAGACATCTTACATTCATAGCAGGAACTCATCTGTTTTATTAGATTATCAGGCAGAAACACAGAATACACCGATTACGTAGACGGTAGTCTAACCTCCTTCGAGTAGTAGGCAGAACCGACTACCTATTGAGCATAATCCCACGGGAGATCCACGGGAGATGATTATAGTCGGATATAATCGTAGTTTAATTAATTAGATAGCATATTATAACAATGTATAAAAGTTATTATAATAAATCTAATGTAAAAATATTACATGTAAAATGCAAAATTCTGATGTAATATAAACAATAGAAATTTAGACAATAGAAAAACACGACCGTTCGCTATGAGAGACAGTGATCGAATGTAGTAGTAGTAGTAGTAGTAGTAGTAGTAGTAGTAGTAGTAGTAGTAGTAGTAGTAGTAGTAGTAGTAGTAGTAGTAGTAGTAGTAGTAGTAGTAGTAGTAGTAGTAGTAGTAGTAGTAGTAGTAGTAGTAGTAGTAGTAGTAGTAGTAGTAGTAGTAGTAGTAGTAGTAGTAGTAGTAGTAGTAGTAGTAGTAGTAGTAGTAGTAGTAGTAGTAGTAGTAGTAGTAGTAGTAGTAGTAGTAGTAGTAGTAGTAGTAGTAGTAGTAGTAGTAGTAGTAGTAGTAGTAGTAGTAGTAGTAGTAGTAGTAGTAGTAGTAGTAGTAGTAGTAGTAGTAGTAGTAGTAGTAGTAGTAGTAGTAGTAGTAGTAGTAGTAGTAGTAGTAGTAGTAGTAGTAGTAGTAGTAGTAGTAGTAGTAGTAGTAGTAGTAGTAGTAGTAGTAGTAGTAGTAGTAGTAGTAGTAGTAGTAGTAGTAGTAGTAGTAGTAGTAGTAGTAGTAGTAGTAGTAGTAGTAGTAGTAGTAGTAGTAGTAGTAGTAGTAGTAGTAGTAGTAGTAGTAGTAGTAGTAGTAGTAGTAGTAGTAGTAGTAGTAGTAGTAGTAGTAGTAGTAGTAGTAGTAGTAGTAGTAGTAGTAGTAGTAGTAGTAGTAGTAGTAGTAGTAGTAGTAGTAGTAGTAGTAGTAGTAGTAGTAGTAGTAGTAGTAGTAGTAGTAGTAGTAGTAGTAGTAGTAGTAGTAGTAGTAGTAGTAGTAGTAGTAGTAGTAGTAGTAGTAGTAGTAGTAGTAGTAGTAGTAGTAGTAGTAGTAGTAGTAGTAGTAGTAGTAGTAGTAGTAGTAGTAGTAGTAGTAGTAGTAGTAGTAGTAGTAGTAGTAGTAGTAGTAGTAGTAGTAGTAGTAGTAGTAGTAGTAGTAGTAGTAGTAGTAGTAGTAGTAGTAGTAGTAGTAGTAGTAGTAGTAGTAGTAGTAGTAGTAGTAGTAGTAGTAGTAGTAGTAGTAGTAGTAGTAGTAGTAGTAGTAGTAGTAGTAGTAGTAGTAGTAGTAGTAGTAGTAGTAGTAGTAGTAGTAGTAGTAGTAGTAGTAGTAGTAGTAGTAGTAGTAGTAGTAGTAGTAGTAGTAGTAGTAGTAGTAGTAGTAGTAGTAGTAGTAGTAGTAGTAGTAGTAGTAGTAGTAGTAGTAGTAGTAGTAGTAGTAGTAGTAGTAGTAGTAGTAGTAGTAGTAGTAGTAGTAGTAGTAGTAGTAGTAGTAGTAGTAGTAGTAGTAGTAGTAGTAGTAGTAGTAGTAGTAGTAGTAGTAGTAGTAGTAGTAGTAGTAGTAGTAGTAGTAGTAGTAGTAGTAGTAGTAGTAGTAGTAGTAGTAGTAGTAGTAGTAGTAGTAGTAGTAGTAGTAGTAGTAGTAGTAGTAGTAGTAGTAGTAGTAGTAGTAGTAGTAGTAGTAGTAGTAGTAGTAGTAGTAGTAGTAGTAGTAGTAGTAGTAGTAGTAGTAGTAGTAGTAGTAGTAGTAGTAGTAGTAGTAGTAGTAGTAGTAGTAGTAGTAGTAGTAGTAGTAGTAGTAGTAGTAGTAGTAGTAGTAGTAGTAGTAGTAGTAGTAGTAGTAGTAGTAGTAGTAGTAGTAGTAGTAGTAGTAGTAGTAGTAGTAGTAGTAGTAGTAGTAGTAGTAGTAGTAGTAGTAGTAGTAGTAGTAGTAGTAGTAGTAGTAGTAGTAGTAGTAGTAGTAGTAGTAGTAGTAGTAGTAGTAGTAGTAGTAGTAGTAGTAGTAGTAGTAGTAGTAGTAGTAGTAGTAGTAGTAGTAGTAGTAGTAGTAGTAGTAGTAGTAGTAGTAGTAGTAGTAGTAGTAGTAGTAGTAGTAGTAGTAGTAGTAGTAGTAGTAGTAGTAGTAGTAGTAGTAGTAGTAGTAGTAGTAGTAGTAGTAGTAGTAGTAGTAGTAGTAGTAGTAGTAGTAGTAGTAGTAGTAGTAGTAGTAGTAGTAGTAGTAGTAGTAGTAGTAGTAGTAGTAGTAGTAGTAGTAGTAGTAGTAGTAGTAGTGGTAGTAGTAGTAGTAGTAGTAGTAGTAGTAGTAGTAGTAGTAGTAGTAGTAGTAGTAGTAGTAGTAGTAGTAGTAGTAGTAGTAGTAGTAGTAGTAGTAGTAGTAGTAGTAGTAGTAGTAGTAGTAGTAGTAGTAGTAGTAGTAGTAGTAGTAGTAGTAGTAGTAGTAGTAGTAGTAGTAGTAGTAGTAGTAGTAGTAGTAGTAGTAGTAGTAGTAGTAGTAGTAGTAGTAGTAGTAGTAGTAGTAGTAGTAGTAGTAGTAGTAGTAGTATGCTGATACATTCGCTATATAAATAACAACGTATTCCTATAGATAGCGTATATACATGTATATGAACTATATCTAGTGCCATTAATATTAACAATATTATCACACGGATTTGTTTTTACTGTGGTATACCCTATTACCATACATATCTCGGCCACTGTCCAGGAGGATTATCCCGTGCCTGGCTTGCTCTGGTTGTCGGTAACCCACGTTTAAACCGTCGTGGTCTTGAGATTAGTTTTTAATTATTATAATACATAATGTTTTTTAATATATAATATCTATATTTCTAAATTTTATAATTGACTTATTTACGTATATGCTGATTTGTTTTTAATATACATATACATTTGTTTATGTGTATATTTATTCACTTATACTTACAGTTATATCACAATATATACCTATTTATTTATATACATTTAATTTATAATATATACATTACAAATAGTTATCAACATGAATACATGCTATCACTGTTCACTTTCTAATGATTATCTAGTAATAGAGTGTTCAACATGTAATAAATATATTCACCAAATGTGTCTGTTTAATGCTAACTGTTTACCAGAAAAATGGATTAACAGTAATACGCCATCAAAAGCGGTTTTACAAATATTTAACAGTGTTAACTTTGCATTCACATGTACTTCATGTATTGATGCTATATCTATTGATAATCAATCACAAAGTACTATATCTGATATTTCTACAAATACGATACTAAATTCTGAAAGCTATAATACAGATACAATTACTGACACTACTTACCCTACAGACACGTATACATATATACCGACATTACAATCAATTGCTGATGATATAAAGGAAATAAAAATAATATTAAATAAAACGAATATACCCACATACGCTGAAAAATTAATAAAATCTACTAATAATATGATAGAAACCAATTTAAATGTAACTAATAATATCAAACTACTACCTAAAGCACCAGACTCATTTAGTATCGTAATTGAAAATATTAGAAAGCTAAATTCAAATAATAACATAATCAATAATATGTTCACACAAATGCAACTAAATACAAATATTATTTCTAAAGTTAAATATAATTACAAAAATATTGAAATATCATTTAACTCTCATTATGCCCAATCTCTTTTTATATCGTCAATTCATTGTTTAAAACATTCAGTATACAGTCAATTATTTATTAGGAATTCTGTTGACGACAAAACACTCCTATATGGTAAAATTATCTATCATGCAATAAAATCAAAATATGTAGTAGATCATAAATGTGTTTTCAATAGATTTAGAAATACTTATGAATTGAGATCTATAAATGCATATACTAAAAGAATCGACTGGTCAATCAATCCTTTATCAATATCAGATGATAATATAGAAAAATATACTAATAGCTATAATAATTATATATCTAATATACAAATAAATAAAAATTCACAAAATAAACGCGTAAACCCTACAAATAGATATTCTAATCTACACAATAATATTATAGATAAACCTACATGACTTTTAAATGATAAATATATAAAGTGTGCTTTGATCAACGCACGCTCAATAAAAGCTAATATCGAAATATTATCAGACTTCATTACTGAATTTAATCTCGACATAATAGCAATTACTGAAACTTGGCTTACACATGACTTTACTCCTTTAATTTCCCAACTTATTAACGATACTTACATTTTTAAACACACTCCACGAAATACACTACATGAAAACAAAACCGGAGGTGGTATTGGTATTCTTTTTAAAAAATCAATGAAATTAATAAGCTACACAAACTATATTATCTCTGGTTCTGAATGCATCATAGTTGTATTACAGACATCTACAAATAATTACACTAGATTTGTAATAATATACCGACCACCATCTAATAATTATATATCATTTATAGATGATCTCAATGATCTTCTTATTTCGATTAAACTAAACAATACAATTTTACTCGGAGATTTTAACTTCCATGTTAACCTAAAGGATACCCCCTCATTACGACTACTCTCCCTGACTGAATCACACTTACTTCACCAACACGTCAATAAACCTACACATACTTCTGGAAATACTTTAGATTTAATTTTTTCCACTAATAGTCAATATCTCATACTCAATAATTTCGAAATTCGACATATAATAACTGATCACTATGCTGTCACTTTTCTTCTCAATATAAAAAGTGATAATATTAGCCATTCCCAAATTAAATATAGAAACCTCAAAGCAATATCAATTTCAACATTCTCCTTTGATCTTTTATCGTCGCTAACTCACGATATAAAAATCAATACATTAAATAATATCCTAACAAATATCCTTAACAAACACGCTCCTCAAAAAAATAAAACTATTCGAAATAACAGAAAACGTTGGTTTAATCAAGAAACAATATTAGCCAAACAAAATATGAGAAGATGTCAAAGACAATATTCTAAACATCCTAATATCCAACTTCTTAACCAATTTATAGTTTCCAAAAAAGTATTTAAAAAATCCATTGTAGCAGCTAAAATTCAGCATTACGAAACAGAAATTAATAATTGTAACGGAGATATACGTAGATTATATAAATTTACTAATACTTTATTAGGAAAAACGAAACAAAAATATCTACCTGATATACCCTATGATATCATGTGCATTCAGTTCTCTCACTTTTTTACTGACAAACTTAACAAACTACATACATCCCTCACACTTAATTATAATAATACAATACCCATTACACTACCAAATACTACTTGTCATCAACTTTCATTATTCCTCCCAACAACTAATGATAAAATAAAAATATTACTTAATTCGTCTAAATCATCTGCTCCTCACGATCCCATACCCGTATCTCTTATGAAAAGAATCATTAATAGTATTACAATACCCATTGTTAAAATAATTAATGATTCCCTAAACTCTGGATACGTCCCGACACAACTGAAACACGCAATAGTAACTCCGATACTTAAAAAAAATAAACTAGACATCAATGACCTAAATAACTACCGACCCATATCTCAATTACCTACAATAGCCAAACTTTTAGAAAAAGTTGTATATTTTCAACTTAATAATTACTTACATACTTACCAACTAATAGATAAATATCAAAGTGCATATCGTTTACATCATAGTACAGAAACTTCTGTACTACATGTTATTGATAATGTTATTAAATCTCTTGATATTCATTCTAATATACAATTACTCCTTCTCGACTTATCTGCTGCGTTTGATACTCTAGATCATATTATTTTAAAACAAAGATTAATTGATATCGGTCTAACTGACAAAGCTTTAGATTGGATGATGTCATTCATCTCGAATCGTACATTCTCTATAAAAACTGGAAACCACTATTCTCAACCAAATAATTTAAAAACAGGTGTACCTCAAGGTTCTGTACTTGGACCTATTCTGTTTCTAATCTATATTAGACCT
>OZ025245.1:0-27500 GCA_964019155.1 Osedax fenrisi
CTAATATTTATTAATATTTAAAATGTAAAATTATATATAATTATTATACAATACTAAGTTTTTATTTATAGATTTTAAATATAACGTAATTTATTTATTGTACATATTCACAACATATTGATACCTTCAAAAGCATAACTTATTAACTCAATACTTTCACTAGGCACTACCTATCCTTCTCTACACTTTCGCGGTGAGGGCTTCTATAAATTCATTGAGAAGATCAAAATGTTCCTCCTGATCAAAAGGTAATGTGCTAGAGTCATTGTTTAGTTATGAGTCATTTGGTGGTTGGAATTCTCTTATAAATGGTTACATCTCCCCTACGATTACAATTAACTTGCATGATTAGCTATGACTGAAACGTTCCGGTATATCTGATTGGGGTAGTATGTTTTAATATTATATGTACTACGACTATATTAACAATGAATAGTATACATAGTTATGTCTATATTTAATTTAAATAAACTGTACTGAATATTAAATTTATAAAAAATTTAGTTCTGGTATTGAATTTAGATTTATATTTATATTTATTTATAAAATTAAATATCTAATATTACCTATAAACTAAAATAATGTGCAATTAGCTATATTAGCTATGTTACTAAGTCAATCACTATTGCTAGTTTACAGTATGTTAGCTTCCATCTCGCAATTATATTCTTATCTATATTTTTGTTTAATACATATATTTACGAGTGTAATTCTAATTACAAAAGATAAATTATATTTTATTATTTAGATATTTCATTAAATATAATCATAAAACCATAGTGATAAATTAATTTGAATATATAGAAAACCATAATTAAATAATTTAAACCAAATTCTCAGTAATATAAATAAAAGTCATAAGATACACTAAACAATTAAATTATGTTCATTGCAATATGCCTATGTTAATGCTAATGCTGTAGTGTTGTATAATCAAATACTCACACACACACACACTCACACACACACACACTCACACACACGCGTATGAACAGGTCGCAAGAGGATGATAGCCTGTATCTAGTACAAGAGAAGAACGAGCAAGCTCTAACCATGTCTCTCGAAGAGTTGAGCCTATTCAACGATCCTCAAGATACATTCTCTGTTAGTCTTAGAGCATATACTAGTACCTACTTTATAAAGGTATAGACTGAAATTTAAGTGTATATTTAAATTTTTAAATGATAATTTACAAATATAACAGTTGTCAATATTGATTTATAATTTAAAAAGTGACTCCTTCTAATATTTAATTTGATAATATTGATGCGATGTAACCATTAAATAAAGTTTCTAATTATATGTATAAGCAAATAAATATCATTGGTATAATAGGGTGTTCACATCAATTCCGTTTTTAAAAACGTACGTGTAACTTCAACTTCAATTATTCATTCACAGCAAATTTGAAGTTATGAGTCACATTCCTATTTTGAAGTTAGGATTTCTACACGTTTTCTCAACGTTTTCTGAAATAGGATTAATCCTATTTTCTGTACGTAACAACACACAGAATTAGAGAGAACAGCTAGAATTCCACTATTTCACTTGATTCCAATTGATATATATATATAAAGTATATTAACAAATGTTTATTATTACATATAACTTATCGAATAACTATTTATTAAATATATATATATATATATATATATATATTATACTAAGGTTATATAAGATGGTATACAATTATATATATATTTTAATAATATATATCAACTATACAATAGTAATATATAATATATATTTCAATAATTTATTAAATATTTATTTAAATTATATATATTTCATAAGTTTAGATATAATTATAAGGATTTATGTATTATATAATAATATAGTATTTGTTATATTAGTTAAAAATATTAAATTAATAAATATAATGTATGTAGTATTTATGTATTTGTGTATTTAAAGAAATATATAATATTACTATTTATACATTGAATTTAGCTATATCCCACAATGATATTTGTTACAATTGATTTTATTTGTACATATTTTACAAGTTTACATTGGAATATATATGACAGCGCTTCGGTATTAACTGTTACAATATATTATATTATAATTATTATAATACTATTAATTTAAAAATAGTAAATTCAGTTTCAATATTATTGACAGTTCAAAATTAAATATATGTAGCGATATATGTTTACCATTATGACAAACTAAAAAATACGGAATTTAAATATAGGTGGCGATATATGTCTACCCTTACGACAGACTAAAAAACACGGAATTGATGTGAACACTTAAAAATCTGTTACTTCAAATTTGCTGTGAATGAATCATTTGAAGTTGAAGTTACACGTACGTTTTTTAAAACGGAATTGATGTGAATCCCCTATAAGATAGGCACCAGTAAATTATATACATCATAATTTTGTATATATTATCTACATTTTGAAAATTTATAAATTTAGTTGATTTCAAATTACTTAAAATATTTGAATATAATTGGTGGTATAAATGATGGTATTAATTTTAATAAATAATTTGAATAATAATCAATTTTAGAATTAAAATGTAATGAAACTTATAGGTTACTCATATTATTGATCACAAATATATAATTATATAATATAATATATAATATATGTATATTATTGAAATATTATACATAATTTATATAGAATAGCGAAAGAACTAATTACATGTAAATGTATTATAATTACATGTAAATTTATGTATACATTTAAAAAAATACATTAATAAAGGTTATTTTTGTGATAAATAATTTGTTTATTGTTATTGTTATAAATTTACTATTTATATATCTTCTATATTTGAAAATCTGTTTATATCTTATATAGAATAGAGAGCAAGTCACTAACCTGAACTCTTATTAATGCTCTAGTTATCTCCCACATTTGTTACTGTTTGTCTACCCATGCTCCCATGCATTACTATTGCAACCACTATTAAACATCACAATCTGATCTTGATCATAACTACATAGTATCTTCTTAAATAAACGCAATCACTCCGCTACATTAGACAATAAACTTCACTTTTGTAGTTCCTTTTCTTAAAAAGATCACATCTTAGTCTTCTTTCCATTATTCATTATTATTATTAATGTATTATCGTTCACTCCTTACTATTTTAGCAATCTTTTAAAAGGTTAAGAAGTCTCCCTTTTATCTCTTCTTTCCAAATCTCTCTCCAGTTTTATCGCAACCTCAATTTATTATCATCAGTATTTCCTCTACTATGCCTGATAACACTTCCATTCTAAACACATATTTCATGTTTCATATATGTGAAACTTTCACATCATTGTTTAAATAATCACTTATTTGTTTATTACTATCTTTCTACTATATTCTACTATACTATATTTAATGTTGCTATTCTATTATTGTCTGTTTAGTCCATGAAATGTGTTATATGTCCATGATATGGACTGTGTGTATACTATTTATCTAGTGTGAATGACCCTGCTAATGAGCCTAGTGTCTACATGCTAATCATATTGTGATAACCATTCATCATCACCTATTTAACCTTATTGTTAAATATACATATAAGTAAATAGATATATTATAATATGATGTCAACATTCTTTAGAACCATTAATATGTTGTAAATATGTTGTAGATCATTCACATACCTTCTTCATGGAAGACTGGCATATGTTACTATACCATAGTTACATGATTATACTCTCTCACTTATTAAAGTGGCTCTACAATTAGGACCTATAGTTATGAAGGGATATGAACTGTATAAGAGCTTTATTATTAAGTCTGACAGCTACTTATGTTTGTTATCTATCTCTATGTATTATTATGTATTGTTCTCTCAGAGATAAACCTGTCAATATTTGGGCTAAGAGATGATGGCAGATCTATTTTATACAAGTTTGATAGTATCCTGTGGTATATTGCCTCACAAATATACTTGTAACTTTAACAAATATCGTAGTAATTGCAGTTATCGTAGTACTGTTAACTATATTAACTTGTTTGTCTACATTGTTTAGCTACAGTTTATGAATAAATCAGTCTAGGCAATGGTGTCTAAGGAGATATCATTTGATAATTCTCTCCCCTAATAAGTCTTACATCACATTATTTATTCGGAATACTATTTTATAGTAGTGGCAAACTCTGTTCAGATAATATTCTTGCTCTTTGTCAACAGTTTATTACTTTTCTATAGATGATAAATATAGAAATAATATAATTCACCATGTTAAAAGATAGGATAAATATGCATGGAGTATTATTATTTAATATAGTTCAATTTCTTATCTATAGTAGCTTATGACCTATTTTTCTATTTATAGTTAATAAATACGGCTTTATATGCAATAAAACAAAATTCTATATAAATATATACTAGTAGTT
Source organism: Osedax fenrisi (assembly GCA_964019155.1). Classification (NCBI taxonomy): domain Eukaryota; kingdom Metazoa; phylum Annelida; class Polychaeta; order Sabellida; family Siboglinidae; genus Osedax; species Osedax fenrisi. The sequence goes on from OZ025245.1 coordinate 4,356, forward strand.
TATAAATTTATAATAATATATATATCACATATAATTATAAATTATTAGATATTATTCTAAATAATGTCATATATATTATATTTTTATAAATATCATTTTATTGTTTATAATCTATATATAAATATATTTACAATGCAGAAGGTTATACCAAAAAATATTCAATAATACAAAATATATTAATGTTTAGTAAAATTACTTATCATAAAAAAAAGTTACTGAGTAAATTGATGTTGAAAAATAAAGTATATAATTTTTTTTTTAATATTTACAAGCTAAACATATATTTCAAACATTTTTAAAATCGATCTTATATTCATAAAATGGAATGAATTTATAAATTACAATAATTATTATTTTATTTATTTACAAAATATTTAGAATATGACATCCTAGTAGGTGTCATAAAACATCAAATTTTGATAGTTATATTTAAAATTTCTTAACGATATTTTTTTGTAAATGAAAGGTAATTAATTATATAATATATTATTCAATAAAATAAAAATTGATTTATAAATTATTTTTAGAAAAAAACGAACGTCGTACGAGATTTAGATGAAAAGATGAGTTTATACATGTATATCTGATAATAGTAATATGTCACTAATATCAGATACTAGTATGATACTACCTATATACATAGGGTAAATATAGAGTTTCAATAAACATATATTATCAGCCATTTTCAATTATGTATACCATCCCCTATATCATCTACTATATCCATATGATTAGCTTAGGTAATTATTTCTTTCTTGTAATTATTTGTTTGCATATTTTAATTAATATATCAAATAAAAATGTCAATATATCAAGTTTATATTTATCTATTGAACGAATTATCTATTGTAAGTTACACTTTGTAACTATTGAATTCAGTATTATATATATGACATGGTATATAGGACTTATTTACCGTGTTTATTATCACATAGTATTTCACATGATAACATACCACTGATATATGTACTTGTATCAACATAATTAATATACTCTTCCAATCCTTATAGTTTATATATGAAAGTAGCTCTTCATTTATCCAATATAATTTACTTATTATTAAATAACTAATCCTAACAACACAAATAATGTGTTTATTATTAGTACTACTAATTGAATATTATTATTCTTATAGTATTCAATATTATTCACACATTACATCATTTATTTACATTATAGTCTAATTATTGCCATTATAAATTCATACAAAAATTATACAAATTAATTATTTATTACTTAAAAATGATCATATTTGAATTTAAATTTAAAATATATACAGTGCACCATTAAATTAATGCAGATTTCCAGACTATGTACAATGTACATGTTATATTTTCTATATTTGATATACCGCCCAAAGATACTGTTCCTGAGCTGGGCGGTATATAAAGATTGCACTTATGTGTATATATATAGCATATTTTATCTGGCAATGCAATATTTTATCTGATATATTGGGTTAATTATGATTGTGAACATATATGTATTTCGTAATACGATGTCTAAATTTATGCTACATTTGTTGACAGAAATTTATCAAGGACCCTTACACCACGACCTTGGGGGGATTCTCGAAGGTATCCAACTTCCTGTTTAGTCAACTGAACCCAGGAGATGAAAACAATGACTACATCATCTCAAAGTAATAGTTGTTATTGTACTTCATTGCATACATCACATGCAGAATATATGCATATTTGTTAACATTATTTTTAAATATCTTAAAAATAACAACTTTGTTATTATTAATTTAACATTTATAAATATCTAGTATTAGTAATAATTATTTATATATTAGTAATACTGTATTAGTGATATAATATATATATATAACTGCCTGTGTGGCTCAGTGGCTAAGGCGTCAGACACACAAGCAGTAGGACACGGGTTCGACCCTCGTCCGGACCATTAATTAAATTTATAAAATGGGTCTTAAAATATTATTTAGAAGTGATCTTATATAATTGTGTATACATAAATGATCGGCTCTCATTAAAACCATGGATGCCTTAACATGAGAGCGGCTTCGAAGGGACATTAGAGCCATATATGGTTATAAGTGAAAACTTCATCTAAGTTCCTGGATGGGATGAAAGGACTCCACCAAATAAAAATAACAATAACAATATATATATATATATATATATAGGACATTTAGTGCTATTATACTAAGCTCTATACAATTCCAATCTAGTATAAATATATATGCCAATTTAGTACTATTATGTTAAAATATATATATGTCAATTCAATACACACTAGTAGTTTGTAGTAATACTAATATTATATTGTATTAATTATACTGTCACTCATGAGTCATGAATCATGATCAGGCTTCTCTAGATTCGTGCATTTTGCAAAATGCACGAATCCTATATCCAAAAATGCACGATTTATTGACAATTTATTCAATTATTCAAATTCATGCATCATATATTTAACTAATAACCATTAAATTATTTAATTTTCATAATTTAATTAATAATATATAATATAATATATATATATATATATAGAATCTATATTATAGACTATAGAATATATATTATAAAGTATATATGTGAATACAAATAAACTGTATTAGTATATTTAGGAAAGTATCCATGTTTTAGTTTATTTACCAAATATTATTGTTTATAAATAATGTAATTATTAATTTAATTTAATTTAATTTAATTTAATTTAATTTATATAATGTCAGTAAACTGAAATAGCATTTTCTCGAAATACATGAAATAAAATACATACTGAAAATAGTGAAGATATCCAGAGACTGGGGAAATTGTATAGGTGTTATGTAAATTCTCTAGTAATTACTGAAAAGAAAGGACGTGGTAGATAATATTTCTAAAAGGAAAACTCAAAATTTATAATTATATGAATATTCTTTTAGTACAGATATGTATTATCCTTTTAAAATTATTTAATAAAGAAAAATGAAAAGAATAAAGTACTAAAAATAATTTAGAGAAAGCAAAATTATTAAATTCGTGCATGCACGAATTCTATATATAAATATGCACGAATTATGTTTAATTAATGTATGAATTTAGATAGGCCCGATTATTATTTATCTTGATCATTATCAAAAATGAATTTAAGTTATTGAACCATTGAATTTATTATGTTTTTATTTGATTTGTATGATAATCTAGAACACCTTCTTCGATTACTATTTATAATGTAGCATCAAAGAAAAGCTAATCAATTTCAATATAATATGTAAACGAATAGAGTAGACGGATATAATCATCAACATATACAACATTATTTAATTAAGTAAATATATTTTAATATTTTAACAATAATTTAAAGAAATGTATAAAGATAAAAACGAGAATAATATAGTTCAATATAATCAATACTCTACGAGTACATAATATAATATGTATTTCTATACCAAAGCATTTATTAGCATTCACCTATGGAATAGTACTAATATGCTATCAAGAATATGTTATATACAATAGTAGGAGCTACGTACAATTTCTTTAAAAGCTACTATTAATAGCTACATATTATTATAATATATATATATATTTTTATTAATAAAAATGCGTTAAATTGGTATATATATTTCTAAGCTACCTTTGGTGAGTACAATTTTGGAAAGAGTTGTCTCGTCAACTAATCTCCTATTTAACCGCCAATAATCTTCATCTTCCTCTGCTTAGTGGTTTTCACCTAGGACACTCCACAGAAACAGAACTACTAAACGTAATTGATGTCATCACATAACTTCTACTATTAATACTAATAATTGCTGTCTTCTAGTCATGCTGGACATATCCAGTGCTTTCGATACACTTGACCACCAAATTATACTGTCCCGTTTACACCTGCTTGGAGTTAGAGACCATCCCTCTCATGGTTTACTTCATATCTATCTGACCATAGTAGCAGATTTAAAAATATATAATTCTTCCCCTTATCCTATGAAATATGATGTTCCCCAGGGATCAGTACTCGATCTTTCACTTTTCTCTATTTATTTGTATCCACTACCATCCATAAATAAAATCTAAATATCCAATATCTATTACCATCTATATGCAGATGACATATAACTAAATATGTTTCTTCCCACTAATACATCACCAGGTCTCAATAATCAAATCTCCAATTTTTCTAATAACATTAAAGAATAGCTTATTTATAATAATATTCTCCTTATATGCATCTAAAACTACATTATTGAATCTTTCTCTATCTCCTACTCACTTCCCTCCTTTTCTTATTTATAACATTGTAATCTCTCATTCCCCTACTGCATCCAACTTAAGTGTACTTCTTGATTCTACTCTTTCCTTCATTCCTCATATTACTGCCATCACTAAATCTTTAAATTATCATCTTTTTAGAATTATAAAAATACGAAAATCAATTACTGTATTTCTTACTAAAACTGTAGTTAATTACCTTGTCCTCTCACGTATAGATTACTGTTCCTAACTCCTCATCAATCATCCATTATCCTCTATCTCCTCACTAAATTGAGTTATTCCTTCATATATCCATACAACATATAACCTACGTATTCGAGATCATAACTCTATTTCCCGTACCCAACTCTTACTCCCTGGTTCCCATTTAACAAACGCTCTTCTTATTGTTTATTCCTCAATGTACTCTTCGAATTGTCCTTCCTATATATCTGCTTCTCTAGTACAAAGATCTTACATTTATTAGAAACCATGCATCTCATCTTCTATCTACCCCTCAAAAATGTATACCCGGGCCCTGATTTATATTGGTCCTAAGCTATGGAATTCACTCCTACCCTATATTAAATCCATAAAATAGCATAAAACATTCAAGAAATATATACAATAATTGATCTCAGGTGGCACCTGTAATATTAATATTGTTTGTCTTTATTATTTTATTTATTAATTTCCTTACGGTTATATTTTATTTTAATATTATTAATGGTATTTATTATTGTGCTTATTTTTATTATTTATACTCAATATATATACTTGTGAGAATCATTTATGATTTAGTTAAGTGTTTAAATAAAATTTCAATTCAATTTCAATAATTATAATATTGCCAATTCTATATAGCTAATCACAATAGCCCTACATATCCATAGACCTATACATATGATGTAACATCTATATGATAATGATTACGTAGCACATACATGTCTACACCCGTCTTCCATTGCGCACAGGGAGATTGTGAATCAGATACAAGAGAACATCATCCTACCAACCAAACCTATTCCAGGAGTAGCTGTCTGTAATCAAATAGAGCCAGACTATGAAATGGTGATGTCAAAGGTTAGCGTTATTGATTGATTGGATGAATATTAGTATGTACCGCATACATACATACTATAGTAATGAATAGATATCTGCTTGCTATCTCTACAATGTTAATGTTGTTGTAATCCGAAGTAGTACATTATAGTGCTGTATTTCATTATATTTACATTCTTTCAAAGATATCAGATATATTTTTTATTTGTAAAATAATAATATATACTTTTTTAATTTGTTTTTCTATATAAATGTTATACATATTTTTATTAAAGACACACTTATTTAGAAATCCTGTTTCAATCGAAAGATGTTTTTCAATGTTTTTTCGAAATTATTTAGATAATAAAATGTTTATTATATTACTATGCATTAGCAGACATACTTTACTTAGTAATAGCAAATATGATTAATTAAGAATAACAATACAACAATTGATCAGGATAAATAATTTGAATAAGAATGCAAAGAAGTAATAATAATAACTATAATAACAGTAATAATACTAGTATTATACTTTGTATATTACTATACCTAACAAAGTATAGGCATTCATATGTTTGTAACAAATTATATGCATGAATGCACAAATATAATTGTTTACTCATATATCTGTGATATACATGAATACACACCTATGTTCATATACATTGTGTATGTGTATACTCACACACATATATATATATATATATATATATATATATATACGAGAGTTATATATATATATATATATATATGGAGTTTAAAAAAAATAGTGAAACAATACAGAAATTACCGTTAAAACAAATAACTAATTCATTAATAAAATTAGATAACAATATAAACGATAATACCAGTAATACTATAATACTCACAAACAACAATAAAGAGGATACTACATCATATGAAAGTGAAGATAATATAATTAAATTTCTAAAATCAAAGCTAGATATAGAATTAGAAAAAGGAACTATTATTAATATAACTAAATCAAATACAGAAGATACAAATATCAAATCATCAGACACAGTACAATCAGATAAATATTTTATAACATTAGATAATCATAAGTCTATGGTCAATATTCTTAAAAAAAAACTATTGTTAATAAATACAAACTATTATTTAAACAAAAAACACCCAAATAATATTAATAATATATTCTACAAAACCAGACAGTTGGTAAAATCAAAGAAAATTACTAATACCTGGGTTTTTAATAATAAAGTTTATATCAGTACTGACAAAAAAAAATAAAATAGTGATTACTGATACAACACAATTAACGTATTATACTGAAGTGATTTCAAATACATAAGTTCATATTTTATCTAATACTTTTATTTTATTTTATACTTTTATTTTATACTTTTTTTATTTTAATTAATTCACTATGAATACATTTATTTCTGATTTTGACAAATCAATTGATAATTCTAATAGTATTGATTGCAAGTATTATGATTATACAAATATACAAAATGCATTCAATTGTGATACAAGTAATATAAATGATTTGTCTATACTTCATATAAATGCATGCAGTATTAGTGCAAATTATAATAATATTATACATTTTATAGATTCTATTCATAAACAATTCTCTATTATTATAATCACAGAAACATGGTTGAATGATTCAAATAATAAACTATATAATTTATCAAATTATAACTTAACAGGTATAAATAGATCTTCGTGTAGAGGTGGTGGTGTTTTATTATATGTTAGTAATTATATTGACTTTGAAAATATAGATGAATTGTGTTATACTAATAAAGAAATATGTGACATGTGTACAATTAAGTTTAAATTAAAAAACTCAAACATAAAATATTTAATTAGTGGTATATATAGACCACCTAATAGTAACATTATTGATTTCACTGATATGTTTACAAATAAATTTGAAAATTATATATCAGATTATGTAATATGTATTGGTGGTGATGTAAATATAAATTTGCTTAATTATAATGATTCTAATAATACTAAATATTTCTACGATAGCATATATTCACTTAATTTATACCAAACAATAACTAAACCAACAAGAATTTCAAGCACAAATTCACTCATAGATAATTTTTTTACAAACTTTCAAGATAATTTAATATCTGGTATAGTCTATTCAGACATAAGTGACCACTTACCAATTTTTATAAATTTTAAAATAGCATCTAAAAGAGATAATATAAGTATAATTAAAAAGTCACGTATGCTCAAAGAAAATAACATTTTTAATTTCAAACTCGCAATAACTAATTTTAATTGGAATTTACTCAAATATGACACTGAAATGTGTATAAATGATACTTTTACAAAAATTTTAAAAGACCTTTCTATGTTATATAATAAAACTTGTCCATTAATAACAAATAAACTATCAAAAAAACGTTTTCTAAACAAACCATGGATATGGAATACAATTAGAAAATGTATATTTAAAAAAAATAAACTTTATAAAAGATATATAAAAAATAAAACTGTTCTCAACAAACTGAGCTATACCAGTTATACAAATATTTTAACAACAATTCTTAGGTATGTAGAAAATAAATATTATAATGACAAATTTAAAACTCATAGTAATAACCCAAAACAAATGTGGAAAGCGATAAAACAGCTAATTGGATATACTAGTAAATCTAAGGATACTACTTTTATTAGTGATAAATCTAATAGTGAAATTGCAAATAAGTTTAATGATCATTTCATAAATGTAGGCCCAAATTTAGCTAAGGAATTTTGTGATAATAGTTTGCAGTCAATCTATAAGACATTAACTAATAAAAACAAAAATTCATTATTTTTATTTCCTACTAGCGTTAATGAAATTAAAAAAATTATCGAAAATTGTGATAATAAGTACAGCATTGATACCTTAGGTTTTAATATGCATATAATTAAACAAATAAAGGATGAGATAAGTCCAATTCTTGCAATACTTTTTAATAAATGTTTACAGGTTGGTTTATTTCCAGATGATTTAAAAATTTCTAAAATAATTCCTATATATAAATCTGGTGCTAAAAATGAGTTATCCAGACTATAGACCAATATCAATGTTACCACAAATATCAAATTATTTGAAAAGATAATAAAAACAAGATTAAATGTATTTTTAACAAAAAATGATATATTGAGTGACTCACAATATGGATTCAGAGAAGGTATTTCATCTTCGGATGCATTAATGGATCTAACTGAATCAATATCTGAAAGTCTTGAACGATTGGAAAAATGTGCAGTTGTATCAATTGACCTAAAAAAAGCGTTTGATACTATACACCATGACATATTATTTGTTAAACTAGAGCATTATGGTATACGGGTGTCAGCACTTTCATTAATTAAAAGTTACCTACATAATAGACTACAATTTGTTCACTATAAAGATGAATACTCAACTACTGAGATTATGAAATATGGTGTTCCGCAGGGCTCGGTTCTTGGGCCACTTTTATTTTTAATATATATTAATGATTTACAGAATATTTCCAATGACTTCAAAACAATTTTATTTGCAGATGACACTAATATTATTTTTAATAGTGATTCACTAGGTAAATTAAATGTTAAAATGAATAAGGAACTTGAAAAATTGAATAAATGGCTTTGCGCAAACAAGTTAACTTTAAACCTGAAAAAATCTAATTTTATCCTTTTCAATGTTAGAAATATACATACAAACTCTATATTTGATATCAGAATAAATAATACCAAGATCGAAAAGGTTAAAAACTATAAGTTTCTTGGAGTATTCATTGATGACAAACTAGACTGGAAAGAACAGTATAATTACATTTCCAAAAAGTTATCTAGGATAACCGGTATTATAAGGAAAGTTAGACCAATGGCAAACAAATATACTTTACTATCTATATATAATGCTTTATTTGTTCATCACTTATACTACTGTGCTCATATATGGGGAAATACTTTTTCCTCATTAACTGATTATATAAATAGATTACAAAAGCGAATACTAAAACTAATCACAAGTTCATCGTATAATGTATTTTTGAGAGAAAATAAAATTTTGAATTTTGATCATATTGTAAAATTAAGTTCGATTAAAGTTGCTCACAGAGCATATTATCATAAATTACCGAGTAACATTCAAAAACTTTTTTTGATTAATAAAAACACGGATAAATTTGTAAGATTCAAGTCAAGAACTAGCAGAGATCTGTTTAGAGTGAGAAATGTGTCCTCTAGACAGTGGAACTTACTTCCCATTCAACTTACAAAAAATAGGTGTATTAAATCGTTTGGAAGACGTGTTAAAAAATATATTCTTGAATTGAAAATGACTTAAAAAAGAAGATTTGTCTAAATAATTATTTTTTTATTGTTTTATTTTAATTTTTATTTCTGACATAATATAAATTTAACAAACATTTCTGATGTTTTTTATAATTTTAAATTTTTATTTTTATTTTTATTTTTATTTTTATTTTTAATATTTATATAATTTTTTTATTATTTATATAACTTTGACATAATATAAAATTACAAAATATTATTTGTTTGTTTTATTCTTGACTTTTTCTTGACTTATTATAATATTTTAAAAAAATGTGTTTAAAGTGTGTCGACTTACTATAAATTTACTTAATTTTTGTTTTTAATTTTTGTATATAATATAGCTATTTATTTATTTTTATTTATTTTTTTATTTATTTTTTTAGTTATTTTTAGTTATGTTTAATTGTTTTATTCAATAGGATTTGTCTTTTAATTTTTAATTTTATAATTATTTTATATTTATATTCCTAGATTTTTATATTAATTTATTCTTCTTCTTTATATTTTATGATTATATGATGAATGACATTATGAGGAGTTTTTAATTATTGGAGTATATATATATATATATTAGTTTTTTTTTTTTTTTTTTTTTCATTATATTTTTTCTATGACCGGAGGCTAATATGTTTGGACTTGATATGATTATGATACGTGTCGGGGGATGGGATATACTTGTGGAGTGGGCAAGTATTGTCAGTTTTCTTATTATTAGCGGTATTAAGATCCCTAAGGCATTGGAACTGGCGTACCCATATCCTTGAAGTTGATACATCATATACCATCATTAATTTCAACATAATATTGGCAACTCTGGGTCTAATTTATTAGTAATCTTTAACTACAGCATTCAAAACTAACATATATATATATATATATATACTCCAATTATACTTTTAATTTCTTATACTATTAATTTTTTTATTTATAATTATTTACTTATAATATTATTTTTAAAGTTATTTATATTTGTATATGATTTATAATTTTATATTCTCATGATTCTTATAAGATTTATAAAATTACATATTTTACTTCTATATTATATAAATTTTACTTTTATTTTTTTCTCCTCATAATTGTTAATTGGGAATATGTTTCAGGTAAACGACTAGATAAGCATTGCGCTTCTTCGATTACCTTGGTCATGCCTAAATTCTGATATTATTATTATTATATGAGTATACATGCAAATATATTCATATGTATTCATGAATATGTACACACATTTAAATATGTAAATATATCACACACACACACACACACACACACACACACACAAACACACACAAACACACACACACACACACACACACATACACACACACACACACACACACACACACATACACACATGATCCCCACTATTTACTCTCTAAAGTATTAATAATATTATACACAAATATCAAGGTATTATACATAATTATACAAGTTAAACTAATATTAATAAACAGATGTTGAAAAAATAAAAACTGTTATATACATTATTACCAAAGATTTTCCGAAGGAAAGATATAACACTTACGCGAAATCGTGTAATTCGAATTTGTATAAAAAATACCCTGGTGCCACCTATAGCGGGTTACTTTTAGGAACTATGCGTTGTTTATAATGTAAATTCGTATTTAACTATACACTTTTAAAATGTTAAATAATATGCTTTAAATTAATATTTATATGATGAAAACTAAGTGTTCATTACTAATATATAACAAACAAATATGATATTTATGTTTTAAATGCTATAAGTATATATTTAGTAAGTAAAAGTTAATTTATATTGCATGTAATTTAATAGAGCAATGAAAACATTGTTGTATGCAAACAGAGCCGAACCTAAATCTATTTCAGTGATTTCGATAATGCTGCTAGCAGCGGCTGGGGATATTACTAAATTACGTTGCATGCATAGGGAGTGTTATATATTTGCTTCGCAAGATCTTTGTTATTACCTAGAATAAATCAACATTCAAATTGTAATTTATATTCAACCAGTTAATACAGTGTATGGTAGAATAATTAAATTATGTATTTATTAGAACCTACTTTTTTTTGAAATATTTGAAGATTTTTATCATATATTGTTTTTCCATGTGAAGTGGTAATGCATAGAGATGATAATGTGCGGGGTCACAGGAATGGCAAGTATCATAGCAGTAATTTATTTATATTGTATTGTAATAAAGATCAGTATATGTAAGGATGATAAGTAGGGGACAGGAGGGGGTTTTGGGCGATGAGGGGGTTTTGGTCGATGGCAATATAACCACAACGGTAATAGATATGAAAATATTTTACATTAACGAACTGTGTATAATGTTAATGTTGCCTAATATTTTAAGAAAAATTTAAGAAAAATTAAATATATTGAATAATATTATCGATTATGTAAAAAGTGCATTTTCTGCTATATTATTGTAATAAATAGCGGAGAGTTAATGGTAAATTACAACACAATTAATAACATTTTTATGATAATTTTTTATAATATTAAACTACTCAATATTCTACATAAAATGAAATAAAAATTAATTCAAAATTTTAATTATATAATTGAATAAAGATAACATAACAATACTATATGCTATGAGGGTATTTTGGTCGATATCATGAGGGGGTTTTGGGCGATGAATCGACCAATCAACGATCAAAAATTTGCATAATTAAATTCTCTAAATAATATACAAATTGCGGTCGTTCCATTGAATGGTGTAAGATGATATACATTGCATACTAATCAATTAATAAATTGTATGAATTATACTATATAGATTGTGCAAATATTAGATAAAATTATAATGTATATCTTATATATATATATATATATATATATATAAATATAATATAATATAAAAATATATATATATATATAATATAAAATTATAATATATATATCTTATTTATATATACTTATTTGTATTCTTTATATATATGGTATACTTATAATTACATTAGGTATATTTATATATGTAAATGTGTTTAATAATGATGTATTTGAAATACATTTGTAACAAATATATAATACATATTATCTAATAGGTTAATGGTTTTGTATATAACATATATGATATCATGAACATATTAATGTCCCTATTTTAAATAACCTAATGTTAAAACATTAAACACATAAATTACCGCTAACTCGGAATTATTTATAGATTATAGTTTAATTCTATGTAAATAGAATAATTAGATATCTCATAAACTTTGTTGTTCCTTGTTGGTCTGATTAAGCATGAATTGACTGTATATATATATATAATTAATTATTTAGTAATCGGAATTATCTAAATATTAAATCTTTTTATCATAATATATATATATATATATATATATATATATATATATATATATATATATATATATATATATATATATATATATATATATATATATATATATATATATATATATATATGATTATTCAGTAATATATAGGACAGCATGAATATACATGATAATTATTTATTTTCATAAAATATAATTAATTTGTGAAATTATAAATAATAAAATATTCTATAGATATTATTAATTATATATATTTAATTATTATTATTTTATTTAAAAATACATGTAACTATAATTATAACTATACAAATCAATCTAAATGCAACTGGTAGGTTTGTATATTATACAACATAAAATACATAATAAATATAATTATTATTTAAAAAAATATTATGATTATATATCTAACAAAATTATAATAAATTACTCATAATCTAGTCATATATGTTGAATTTAGTGAAACTGTATATTATACATAGATTATCCCACATCATATAAATATATTTATAATGGAAAAGTATAATTATGTTATATTTTACACTGTTTACCAGATGATTAATCACAGGATTAATGATTTGTAATTATTTATGTATATATATATAACATATATTATTTATTAATAGTAATTCTATTTTTATAGTTATCATATAGTTATACATTAATATATTAACTATTAAATATATATATATATATATATTCAGTTATTTCATAATACATTAAATTAATATATAATTTTTTAATTTTAACAATAAGATTACAAAAATAGCTTTATAAATTGTTCTTAAATTATAAATTAATATATTAACTATTTTTCTAGTATTTATTTAATAATACATCAATATATATTGGAATAGTATATCATTAATTGATTTTGAAATATTTCATAAATAATAATACATTAACAAGTGATTTATTAAAATATAATTTTATTTATTAAATAATAATTTCATATATAATTTATTAAATAGTATTACAATATATTCTAGAATATAAATAGTCTAGACTATATGTAAACTATAGTCTACATACAATTTATATAATTAAGAATAATTCATTTTTTATGTAAACTAGTTAATTATAAATTAATATATTCTTTCAATATTAACAGTGAATTAAAAAAAAACAATTATTTGTATGTAATAAAAATAAAGCCACATATATAAAATGAATTGATTTATAAATATTTCATAAATACATATACATGTATACAAATGTATATGAATTATTTATTAAAATATAATTATAATGATTATCCTGTGTTCATATATATAATATAATAAAATATACATGAGTGATTTATTAAAATATAATTATAATGAATATCCCATGTTCATATAAATGATATAATAAAATATGAGTGATTTATTCAGATATAATTATATTGATTATCATATGTTCATATATATAATTAATAAAATAAATGTAATTTTTTTTATAAATTTATTTAAATTCACAAATTTAATTTAATGTGTATCATGCATAATGCATGGTACTATATATAGTAACTATATTTATCATAGTTTAAATTAAACAGATGACTTCATAGTAATATCAAAGATTTTGCGAAGCACCTTCGGAAAATCTTTGGTAATATTCAATTATATACCATTTTATTTTATTTTTAATTATATATACATTTTTTAGACATAGTATTTATTTATCTTCCACATTTAGCTTATACTGAGATCTTTGATAACAACTGTATAATCCTTTCTTTTACCTAATGGAGAATTAATTAGTTATAACATAATAGTTATATTAATATATCAATAAATGTATATATTAATATGAATTTAATTTTAATAATATGAATATATATTATGTGATAATATTAAATTACTTATTCTATAATAATTTTACAAATATTTTTTTTACATTTTGATAATTAATTTGATTACACATATTTGATTACATACCTATTATATATATTTATATAAAATTAAAATGTAATTCAATTATATTCATATTATATATATACATAATATGATTTATACTAATAAATAAATAATAGATATTATTTGTATATTTAATAAATTTAACATATTTTAATATTGAAAGTGAAATATGTTAAGTAAAACCATTTTTATGAGAATCTCATAGTCTAGCCCAGATTGATCTTCTCTGAATCGGTTTGAATTAACTATAGGAAATTAACATTATTATTATATAAATGTTTAAACATTATTATAATATAATAATTATTTAGTAAAAATATTAATTTTAAATATATTCATAATACATTTTTAGAAATTATTTGTTAAAATATATTTATTTAGGTGTATAATTTGATTATTTCTATTAATGTAAAAATTTTAAAATTTATAAAATTTACCTATAGGTAAATATATATATATTTATAATTAATTATAATACTTTAATAATTAATTATAAATATATATATTTACCTATAGGTAAATTTTATAAATTTTAAATTGTTTACATTAATAGAAATAATCAAATTAAGTAAGTAAAAACCATGTTAACAATAAGAACATGAATTAGCCCACCTGCAGGGTCTGCAATGCAGGTTGATGATCTCTGAACCGAGTTAACTGTAAAATTAAATTAAATCATTAATATTATATAACTATAGTTATATGTATATATGCACACACTATATAGACATAGAATAATAATGTAATTTATATATACAGTCAACTCCCGATAAGTCGGACTCGCAAGGGACCGGGAAAAGTATCCGACTTAGCGAGATGTCCGACTTATCCGAGATTAAGATTATCATGCAAATAAGACATGAAATGCGCAGCGTGAGTTAAATGGTTACGGAAATATGGAATTATGCAACAATCAGCAACATAAAATGTTGTATTCAATTATATTACTTACTAAAATTATAATATTCATTATTTAAAGTAAACATTTCTGACAATCTATAAAAATTCCGACTTATCCAGTATAAAAATCATAAAAATGACTATAATATATGTCCGACTTATAGAAAAGTCCGGCTTATCCAATCCAACTTATCCGACTTATCCGATTAATTTAACATGGAACTAGATACAAATCCAAATTTAAAATTATATTTAAAGGTATTTTAATATCCTAATATATGTATAATATACATTGTATATAATATATATGCATATTTAATGAATTTAATATTTTAATATTTTAAATTCAAACCATTTTTATGAGAATCTCATAGATTAGTCCAGGTTGATGTTTTCTGAATCGATTTGATAAGACTTGATTATAACTATAGGACATTTTTATCATAGAATAATAATTTAATACAAATTATTAATTTCAAATATATAAATATATACAAATATATATATTGTATATTTTAAGAAACTGTTGAATAAATGTTAAATATATTTGTTATAAAATATAAATATATATAATTTAATTATTTCTATTCATTTTAAATGTATCAAATTAATACATGTCACATTCTTTATAAATAATTTATTTATATAAAAATGGTATTCTAAAAAAAAGTATGTATAATTAAATCTATATTCAATGAATTTTAATATCAGAATACATATTTGTATACATAATTAAATTAATATATATATATATATATATATATATATATATAATAGAAATCAATATTGGATGTGTAATAAATAAAAACCATTTCTACTGGAACGACTCAAATTTTCCACCTTAATAATGTTCTCTGAGCTGAGCTGAGTTAACTATAGGAAATTAAATTATTATTATTATATAAATATGCACAATATATTATCATAAATTAATATTTGTATACAAATATATATATATATATATATATATATATATAATAGTTTTTATGGTGTACCCCAATATTCTATTCTAGGACAATTACTTTTTTCTATATTTATTAATTATATGATATTATGTTCTCCAAAAAATAAATACATATTATTTGTTGATGATACTAATATAATTATTACATATAAATTACTTAATAATCTAACAATTATAAATTATAATCAGCATGTGATGACATTTTTCTATAGTATAAACTTAATAAATTATCCATAAATATAGATAAAACGCATTGTATGTATTTAAAAATGATATAATATTTAATATATGTATAGATTATACACTTTTATCTCAGCTAACTTCTACATATTTTCTTGGAATAAATCTGGATACTTGTTTAAATTGGAAATGTCATTTAGGTTATCTTAAAAATAAATTATTGAAAATTGTATTGATAACAAAAATGTTTCATACTTTGTAAATAGGTTTTGTTAAATATCTGTTAAATATCTGCCATGATCAAACTACTATGCTTTATTTTATCCATATTTAATTTACTGTATAGAAATATGGGGGCACCGTTATGTATCAAACTTAAATATAATTTATTTAATTCAAAAAATGATTTTAAAAATAATTGTTATATAATAAACCAAATGATTTTGTTTCTCTATTTAAAATGGGAAAATAATGGAAAATATAACATTATCTTTATGATATTTATAAGTACAAGACTAGCATTTACATGTATAAATTGTGCCATTCTATTATTTTAAATCATTTTAAATTGACGTCTAAAAAATATTTAATAACAGGTTATGTGATTTTATTCACCCTTATTTTAAATATAATTATATGAATAATACCTTAAGTAATTACTTACACTCGGACAACAACTTTGGAATGCTTTAAGTATATATATAAGAAAGTCCCATTCCTTATCATTATTTTGTAAAAATCTTAAAATAAATATATATTATACTTATTCTATTTGAAAATATTTTTTTATATATTATTTAAATTTGTATTATATTTATTTGACATTATAAAAAATACTGTCATTATATTAAATTATGACACTATAACAAACTGACATTATACAAATTAGTGTATATAATTTTATAATTTTGTTAGCTTTTATTTTATTTTTACATTTGTTTACATTAAATAAATTACTTTAGTAAAATGTGAATTATCAAATTAATTTAAATATAAGTATGTGTATATATGTGTATGTATGTATATGTATATAGTTATATGTATATGGGTATGTGTATGTGTATATGTATATGTATATATGTGTGTGCGAGTGTGTATATTTTTATGTATTTACATTCAACATTGTTAACCTATATTGTATTTGAATACTTATTTATTTTGTTCTCTTGTTTCTTAGTTTTAAATGTTGGTTATCTCCTATTTATTTCTTCTATAGTATATTTTAGTTTATGTTATTTTAATGCTTGATGTATTTCTTAGATTTTAATTATAATTTAATAATGTATTTATGTTATACTATTATGACTTACTGGTTACATATATAATATAAAAAAATAAAATATATAATAAAATATTTATTATATATTTTATTTTTTTAATTGTATAATTGAGGGATATACTAGAACCCAGTTTTATACAGTTTGAATCCGGTTTTATTCGGTTTGAATATACGAATTGATAAATAACATGTTTATTGTTGATTATAACTACTAATATCACTTATACATATTAATATGTATATATTAAATATTATAATATAGTTTATAAGGTGAAAATAATCAGTTTCCAGCATATTATACACATTAATATATTTGGACATCAGCTGTCATTTAAATTATTCAAACCGGGTAGAAAATAATAAATAATATGATTTATGTATATAATATGCTGGAAACTGATTATTTTGACATTAAACTCTATTATAATATTTAATATATACATATTAATATGTATAAGTGATATTAGTAGTTATAATTAACAATAAACATATTATTTATCAATATATTTGGACATCAGCTGTCATTTAAATTATTCGAACCGGGTAGAAAATAATATGATTAATGTGTATAATATGCTGGAAACTGATTATTTTCACCTTAAACTCTATTATAATATTTAATATATACATATTAATATATATAAGTGATATTAGTAGTTATAATCAACAATAAACATGTTATTTATCAATATATTTGAATATCAGCTGTCATTTAAATTATTCAAACCGGGTAGAAAATAGTAAATAATATGATTAATGTGTATAATATGCTGGAAACTGATTATTTCCAGCTTAAACTCTGTTATAATATTTAATATATACATATTAATATATATAAGTGATATTAGCAGTTATAATCAACAATAAACATGTTATTTATCAGTTTTTATATTCAAACCGGATAAAACCAGATTCAAACCTTATAAAACCGGGTTCTAGTATATCCCTATAATTGATTGTATAACATTATTATTTATTTATTACTATTATCTATAATGATACTTACATGTTAATAAAGGTGTAATTGATAAGCAACATTGCTTCTATAATGATAATAGCATATACGCTGCCATTACCTAAATATGATAACTTTGATAATAATATATTTTATATAATAATATATAATATATTTAATATTTATATGATATGTATATGCAATATACTTACATATATACAATATAAATTGCTACTAATATCATAATGATATGTAACTTTCATATTAATGTGATTTAATAAATGATATATATATATATACAGAGATGGGCTAATTTCCAAAAAAATCTATATTAGATACTGATAAAATATATTGGATAATTTATATAATAGATACGGCTACTGATATTTTTAGAAACTTTATAATATATACTGATACCGATACAGGTATTTAGATACTTTTTTATAAAATAAATTATAAATACATTTATATTTATATCTACTAACTTTATAATCTCTCTAACTATATATATATCAATTATAGACATTTTAAATTTATTTTATTATAAAAGCATTATAGTAAATTATATTAAATTCATTTAGATCAAATATTTAAGCATAGCAAAGTATAACTATATAGGATAAACCTACAATATAAACGAAATAATAATAATATAATGAATATAAAATAATAATCATAATATAATACAAATTAAAATAAATGAGAATTGGATTTTAATATTACCAGATTGCTAAAATTTAAATTTGACAAACGACCTCTTTTCGGGTTATTGATTTTCCCAGCATATGAAAAAACCTCTCTACATGTGCAGAAGAAGGCAATGGTGTATTAAATTTAATAAATATTTGTTTAATTAAATCATTACTATGAATTTGTTCTATGCTGTTATTATCCGATTTTAGAAATAAATCAAGTGGATTTTCTTTATAAATATTTTCATTTTTTTCAAATTGAAAAAAAAATTTCTCGTCATCAATATCTTCATTGATATCTTTATTGACTGCATGTTTATCTATAGAAAGTAATGCTTTATTTAGCAAACCTTTAACTTTTAAATGAATGTGTTCGTTATTAAATTCTTTTTTAATACAGGTAAACTCCAAATAGGTTTTTGATTATTCAAAACAAAGCACCAATGAATCATCAACATTAAATATAAAAAAATATTTTATATGTAAACAATTATAGTTGAATAGTACATCAAATAATATTGTATATAATTATTATATTGGTTTTTAATTCTTTTATTTAAATAAAGTACCAATGAATTCACCAATTCAATGATGCCGTATATTTAATACATATAATTATAGTATATAGGATATTCATTATATTCACATATTCATTATATTCAATAGAACAAAGAATAATTTATAATAATATACAATAATATAATAATTTACAATACTTATTATTAGAGATTGTTTGATATATATATATATATAATATTTATTACTATGTTTTTAATCAATATGTATTTACCTCTATATATAATAATAATTTGTATTAATTAATCCAATACATTTTATATATATATATAAAATAGAATATTGCATCATAATAATAGCTATTATTTAAAATACATTTAATTTAATACTCTATTATAATAGATACCTATATTAGATACAATTTTAGCTTTAATAGATACAGATATTGATACTTTAATAATTTCTATAATAGATAGTGATATTAGATAATAAAGTATCGGCGATACTGCCCATCTTTGTATATATATATATATATATATATATATATATATATATATATATATATATATATATATATATATATATATATATATATATATATATATATATATATATATATATATATACATTACATATAAATTATATCATATATGATATATAATATATAAAAATATGTATATTTAATTTCTTACCGTAGTTCTAGATTTCTGATATATTCATTTATATCTCTTCATAAAGCTTTGTCATAAATACAAGTCATAATATTCTTTATTTAATTTATTATATTTCGTAATTTATTTGATTGGTAAACATATACACGCGTAACTATATCAAAAACGTAATAGGTACAAAGTAATATAAAGTATTATAAAATCATTATAATATTTTATATATTGCGTGTGTTGTATATTTGTCATCGAATTATGACGAATATCCGAAAAAGTTTATTTTAAAGCCAAATTTAATGTTTGAGTACATAGGGCGACACCTATTAACACATTCGGAACTATCGCCCAAAACCCCCTCACGTATCATATTTGACTGATATTTACTAGTATTATTAGAATTGATAATACATAAATTTGATATAATGAAATACATATCCGAGATAGTTATCTAGTATATTAACATCTTTTTAATACGTAATCTAAAATTTAAATACTAATATTTAATATTCACGGAGTACTGACTACTTTGGCGAGGGCTAAATTGTATCGCCAAAAACCCACTCACGTCCCCTATAGTGCAGCGAGTAAGCTAGATAATTTGTTTAAGGAGTGGAGATGCATGTGGTAATGGTGATGACCTATATGATTGTATAGTAGGTATGTATTATTGATGTGTTATACCAATATTTAAATATATTATATTATAATTCACTTAATAATATTCAATTTATATGCATTATGTTACAATTCAAGTAATTACATTCTGACATATTGACTAGATTTAAACACAAGCCTACATCACTACTTAACACATCCGTAACACCCTAACTAACACGTCAGTCCCTATCGCATACAGAATGATCTGCCCGACAGAAAACCTATCACTAGGTTGACGCCAATGTCAAATGATCACTGGAGGGCATTCAAGGATCCCCGAGGTCGTATCAAGGACGTCGATGCTGCCAAACGCCGCATCTTTGACGGGGTCAGTCACTCCACCCTCTTTATCATTATAACTCTCCCTCTATGTACCGATATTAACTTTATCGATATAAATATATATTAGCGCTGTTTAACTTCAAATCGTCGATGTCATAACGTTAAATGATTTATTTTTATGGTCAGTTCTAAAAATTCTATTTTTTAAAAATAATTGTATAATATCAAATATTGTTTATTTTTTAAGTTATTTAATTAATTTTTGGTTTGTTTGTGGTTATTAATGTTTTGCTTATATTTATAGTCCTATAGTTATATTATATATCTTATATGACTTATATATAGTCTATTACTTAATTAATAATAATAATAATTTATTTAAAAAATCCAATATATTAATAAGCATGTTTATAACGATTTTACCACTTTTATAGATATTTTTAAAATTTACAAACTGTTAGGATTGTTATTATAATAACAGTATCAAATAATTTGTAATATGATAATTTTATTTCACTGACTGCTTTTAGTTATGTATTTTGGTTTTTATAATCGGTATTTATTTACAAATTATGTACAATTATCAAGTGATAAATTATTATTGATAACACTTAGTAATAGAAATAGATCTACAAAAGCGAATGTTTATAAATTGACAAAAATATTATTATATATTTTGTATATTTTCATGTTAATATTATAACACAACGAAACAGTAACAGAAACATAATGTATTAGAAATATATTATATAATTTTTTTCAAAATAATTATTTGAAATTTTTTAAATTGTTAATTATAATTTTATTTAAATTTATATAATGTTAAAATATTTGAATTATAAAATCATTATTGTTATATTGTTTTGATATTAATTAACTAAATATATAGAGAATATTTGTTACTATAAACTGTATACTTAATATTTATAGTTTAATATCAGCAATAAATAAAATTAAATAACCAGTATTATATTGAAATTAGAATTGAATTTATTAATTATATTATTATATTTTATTAAAAACTTCATACTCATTTTTTTTTAAACTTATTTTGATTTAATAATTCATATTTATCCTTAAATAATGATCCAATTAATATAAAATTTATACTTGGTATAGAAATAGTTATATATATTTATATATAGTTCCAACATATTATTCTAATTCTATTTAAGGTATATTTAAAAAAAAATAAAAAGACAATTTTATATTTTTTGAGACTAAATGTCATAGATTTACGGATTGTAAATTGATTTAACTACTATACTAAAATATGAACCTTATCAAATTGACTATATTTATGCATTCTGAATAT
>OZ025245.1:32500-47500 GCA_964019155.1 Osedax fenrisi
TTATCAATAATTAAATTTTAGTTATGTATCTGGAGCGTGTATGTATATATGTATGTACATACATATATGTATATATACATACACGCTCGAGATTTAGTATCTGCTCCAAAAACACTTGAAAAGTATCTCTACTGCCCGCGTACCACTAGTGGTTGACCACAGCCTAATACAGCTTCGACACCACCCCACCTCCACTACAGATAAAGATGCTGTTAGGACTGACAGAACTTTTGAATTCTTCAAAGAGGAGTCCAACATAATTCTGATCAACGATATCCTGATGACCTATTGCATGTATAACTGGGACCTGGGTTAGTAACTCTACTCTACCTGCTTATATGGCCCTTCATGTCAGACACACAAACAGTAGGACGTGAGTTCTAGCACTGTCTGCACTATTTAAATAGGTCTAAACATAATATTTTGAAGTGATCTATTATATAATTGTGTATATTAAATGATTAGCTCTTTTTAAAACCATGAATGCCTTATAAATTATCAAAATTTATAATACATGATTCAATAAGACATTATTTTATATGTAACAACTTCATCTGGATGGGATGAAAGGACTCCACCATAATAACAATAAGAAAAACATATATTATGACATGTTATAACTAACTGAATGTTTGCCAAACTGTTGGTGTCTATTTGTATGTTTTTACTCTGAAATATGAAATATTTGTCAGTGATTAATGTATTGAATATAAAGAAAGTCGCACAATTATATGCATTTGTAAATCGACGAGTGTATTGTCATTCCATAATATACTACCATATACATACACTGAATCTTATCAAATATAAGTAGTAATAATACTTGTAGTTATATATACGGTCCTTCTCATCCTGTAGTCCAGTGAATATGGGTATATCATTATGACATGTATTATATAATACATCATGACTAATATTACATTCTTGTGATGTTATGCAATTTCTAGTCAATCAATGTTATATCTCCTACACCATCTTAATAGATAATCATTTTGTATATATATATTCATTATATTAAAAATGTATCTATAATTCTATTATAATTTCGTACCATAGAATATCTTAATAGTAAGATAACCACTAGTTAAGTGAATGTGAAGCAGCCTACAGCAATGTATCACATATCATCTCACATATCACATCAAACCTCATATATCACACCACACAGGTTACGTTCAGGGAATGAGTGATCTGCTAGCTCCTATACTGTACGTTATGAAGAATGAAGTCGACGCTTTCTGGTGTTTCGTCGGCTTCATGGACATAATGGTTAGAGGTGGTGAGCCTCACATGTCTAGAGGGGTGGGTTTGGAGCTAATGGAGTACAATCGTTATCATAGTATCTATCGATTAAACTAGTATATTATATAATAATATCATCATAATCTTTTATAAATATATTTACTACATCTCTTACATTTATATATTACAAAGATTATAATGTATAAATAATATTAAAATATTATGATGCCTATAAAATTATAATATACATATATAATGAATAGTGAGGCAGGACATATATAGAAAATTCATTTATAATTATAAATGAATTTTCTATATATGTCCTGCCTCACTATTCATTATATATGTATATTATAATTGTATAGGCATCATAATATTTTAATATTATTTATACATTTATTTTAATATCAAGTATTATAACTATAAATCAATATTTATTTATTTGTTATGTGGGGCCTAATATGCAACACACATGTGCATTTCTTAATGAAATCTACGTTTCTGCTACTTTTCACTATACTCCTCTGTATCGTATAATTTAGTAACATATCCACTAGTTTTACATATTCATATGGAGGTTTCGTATATATCATGTATCTTGTTTATATTTAAATATATATTATTCTGAATAACATTAATAATGAGCAGTGTTTTAATTGTTTCATCAATTGTTGTAGGTTCATAATTTCGACGAGGATCAAGCCGGTATCAAGGAACAATTGTTACAGCTGAACTCCCTCGTGCAACTAATAGATCCTCTCCTTTATGATCATCTTGGTTTGCTGTTCTCTCTCTCTCCCTCTCTCTCTCTCTCTCTCTCTCTCTCTCTCTCTCTCTCTCTCTCTCTCTCTCTCTCTCAAAACTAATATTTGCAGATCTGAAAATATTATAATATTCAAAAAAAATTATTATTATATTAAATTATTAAATATAATAGTATTCCATATCGTCAGAAGTATTATCTATTTGATATGGTTCCATGTTTGGTGACTGTAACTTGTGATTATTTTATTCTTGTTACTTTTGTTCCCTCTTTTACATTATACATTTGATATATCGTATAATACATAGGCAAGGCAACAATTTTAAGTATATATAATTAATGAATGAATTGACCAATCAGAATCGAATCAGTCCGGCAACATGTATTTCTGTTTCCGGTGGACTTTGGTCTGGTTCAAGCGAGAGTTCTCATTCCTTGAGATAATGCAGTTGTGGGAGGTCAGTTTTATATCTCAATCACCAGCCTAACAATGAACAATGTTATATAGTTTCACAGGATAATGTTTAAATAATATCGTAGACTAAGACAATTAAAGTTTACATTCAATTATTTTTAATTAGAGGCTCAAAATCTTTAACAATATTGTTATATAACACATCATTTACTTTGACCTATTGAAACCATCTCGCTCACGAAACTCTTGATTAATTCATAATATTACCCAATGCCAAACTCATGTTTCAACTATTCCTCACCTTCCTCCTTCTCCTCCTCCTTCTCCTCATCCACAATTCTAATCCTCATCTTGGCACACAACACTAGTTGTACGCAAACATCTATTTGTAAACAAACTAGCATTATATAATGTATTAAATAATAGAGTAATTAATAATACAAATGTTGACAAATATAATAATATTCATCATTAAACAATTCAATGATATTAATATATACATTAATATGTTTATTAAGTTAATAAATATTCTACGAGTTTATCAAATATAAGTTACATACATGAAGTGACAAATTTAAATAATATTTATTACCTGCACAATCTTCTCCTAATATTCCTTATCCACAATCTCTACGTTATCTACAATGCCTCTTTCACATAGGTGTTATGGACAGGCTTGCCATGTAAGAACTTCCATCTTATTGTGAGTTTAGCCCTGCTGGATAGAGAGAGCGCAACCATTCGAGAGAACAACTTCGGAATAACACAAATACTCAAAGTTTATATTATTTTATATATAGTATATTATAAAGTATAAAATAGAATATTTGATTAAGAGTCAATTAAAAGTTTCTTGAAAAGCTATTTTCTTTTTTAATATTTACATATATATATATTGTAATCTATATGAATAATTTAAAGTTAAAATACTAACCAATATGATGATAATAATATTGATAATGATAATTATGATGATAATTATGGTATTGATAATAATATTGAAAGTTATAGAAAGATAAATTGGAATAGCCTTAATCATTGAAATAACTATGATAATAGTAACATAGGAACATAACAACCACACACACTGCAGCACATAAATGACATGTCCGGTTATATTGATGTGGACGCCACCATTAGCACTGCTGAGGCTATCTACCTTCAGATGAAGGCTTACAATCGGCTGCCTTTATCCGTCGCTGACATCATTGCCGTGGTTAGTACCTGCTACTATTGTACCTAACCATCTAATATTGTACTTAACCATCTAATATTGTACTTAACCATCTACTATTGTACCTAATTACCTACTGTTGTACCTAACCATCTAATATTGTACCTAACCATCTAATATTGTACCTAACCATCTACTATTGTACCTAATTATCTACTGTTGTACCTAACCATCTAATATTTTACCTAACCATCTAATACTGTACTTAACCATCTACTATTGTACCTAATTACCTACTGTTGTACCTAACCATCTAATATTGTACCTAACCATCTAATACTGTACTTAACCATCTACTATTGTACTTAACCATATACTATTGTACCTAACCATCTAATATTGTACTTAACCATCTAATATTGTACTTAACCATCTACTATTGTACCTAATTACCTACTGTTGTACCTAACCTTCTAATATTTTACCTAACCATCTAATATTGTACTTAACCATCCACTATTGTACCTAACCATCTAATATTGTACTTAACCATCTACCATTGTACCTAATTACCTACTGTTGTACCTAATTACCTACTGTTGTACCATATTACCTACTGTTGTACCTAATTACCTACTGTTGTACCTAATTACCTACTGTTGTACCTAATTTCCTACTGTTGTACCTAATTACCTACTGTTGTACCTAATTACCTACTGTTGTACCTAATTACCTACTGTTGTACCTAATTACCTACTGTTGTACCTAATTACCTACTGTTGTACCTAATTACCTACTGTTGTACCTAATTACTTACTGTTGTACCTAATTACCTACTGTTGTACCTAATTACTTACTGTTGTACCTAATTACCTACTGTTGTACACTTGTATCTTCCTACCTTCTCGTCTACATACTTATTAACTTACACATACACCTACTACTAGTTACTTACCTACTTACCTATCTAATTACTTACTTCTTTCCTTAGTTATGTTCTTACTACTATATACTAATAATTACTTAATACATACTTATCTATGTAGTTAAATGTTTTGTTTTAAAAAAATGTATTAAGACAAATTATTTTAAGGATTGAACATAAATAATATATATATATAAATATATATATGATGATGATTAAGTTTATAAAGGTTCTGTATTTATAAAATATATGTTACCATATAAACTCAATTATGACTTATATATTATTTCATTATTATATTATAATGTACATTTATTTAATATCACATATACATACAAAAATGTTATTTATTAATTTAAAATAAATTACCCATAATCTTAACTCTTATCTCATTAACTTAAAATATAATTATGATACCACAGATGGTAACATTAGTTATTTTATATGTGAAAAAAATGGAATGCAAATAAAAATAATATTGTTTACGATCGTAATTTAATATTTATTTCATTTAGAAGCTTTTTCTCTTGTAATAGATTACTATTTCAATGTTATATAAATAGATTATATGTTATGTTTAGATTATACACTTGATGATATTTTATCATTTTATAAATATCTCAAAAACATTATATAGAAATTAATGAAGATTTATATTTTAATACTTGATTAATTTATCAATCTAATAATATGTTTTTAATTAGTAAATTTTTTAAATATACATTTATTTTATGACTCTTTAAAAGTTACATTATTGGTTTTAAAACAAATTATATGATATGCATGACTAATTATTACTTATGTGAAAGTGTATCAGTATTTAATTTAAATGTTTTCTGTTTCATAATGTATAATATCAAATAAGCATCATTAAAGTTAAATAAATTATAGATCTAAATTAAAAAATGATAAATATTAAAAGAAAATTTATAATATTCCTTTATTCATTTAAAAAAAAATCTTTATATAATATTTGTGTATATGTAATATTTAACATGTACTTAAAATTCTATGTTACAATTAAAATATTATATAAATAAATATATTTGCAACATTTTATCAATTTATATAATATTAAATTTATAATATAATTAAAATTGATATTATTTGTACTACATATATTTAATAGATATAATATTATTCATATAGTAAATGTATATTTAATTATTCAAATATTGAAAGTTAATAATTATTAATTTTGCATATACATTTATAGTTAATTTGAATTATGTATTGTTTAGAAAGTTATAAATTAATATATTTAATTATAAGTATTCATGTTAAGTATTGATAATATTAAAATTCGTAATTTCATTAATTAATATGTTATTAATTAATTAATATGGTAAATAAGTAAGTAATTATTTATTTATACATACTTGTATATTTTGTAACCTCACTAGTTTAACAGAAAAGATCAGACACGATAAATTTAAATAAAAATTAAAAAATTTATATTTAACAGAAAAGATCAGAACACGATAAATTTAAATATAAATTAAATAAAAATTAAAAAATGTATATATATGATTATAAATATAATTGAATTAAATAATTTCGTAAATGAATCTTGAAAGTTATATATTTAACTAATTTATAAACACATACTTTATTCTTATATCTTTTATATATTAATGTCTACTTATATATATATATATATATTTATCCATATGTATCTCCATATGTATCTTTATACATAATATTATCATTTATTATTATATTTTTTAACATTTTATTATTTATTATTTATATTATATAATAAATTGTTTTTCATAAATAGTTGATCTATCATGATCCTATTTTGAATAATGTTCGGGTTTGATTTGCAAATCACAAATAAATTTGATTTATTTTTAAATTTAAAAAATATTATTTATCATTAATACCTGATACATAAAAGATTAATATTGTAATATGCAATGATATATCATTAAAATAGAGATATGAATGATGCATTAAAGTTATCTACAAATATTTAACCTTCAAATAACCTTCAGTTTACCATTATGAACCATTTATAAGTATATTTATGAATATATATACATATGTATATAATCTACACGTATAAACAATATAAATATAATGATAACTATATAACTATATCTACACTCCCGTTGCCATAGAAACGACCAGATACCGATGGTAACGATTCTGAGGATGAGTTTAAAGATGCGGTGGATGGTGACGTAACAGTGGGGGAAGCTGCAGAGGAAGATGATGAGCAAACGAGGGAACCTCACTACATCGATATGCTTATCGATAATCCGGATATGATGCTGTAACCAACCCTACCTGGGCCTCACCCCATCACCCTCATCTTCTACTCTATCGTATTCCAACCATACTAACCGCAAGATCTGTTTCTAAATAATAGTATTATTATTATTATTATTATCATAATTTTTCTTATATATTTATATTCCTCAGTTACCTTACGATTATTATTATTATGTTTTTATAGATAGATTTATTCATATTGGCAATAATATTGACAATTATATATAATTAATATATATATATATTTGTATATTTATTTAAATGGTGTACTATATTTTAATTTTAAATATATTATGTATTATTAATGTATACATTTTTATAAATAAAATAAAGAGTAATATATATATATATATAATATACATATATTAATATAATTTATGTGATTCTTATTCAACATTTGTTCTTATTTTATCTAACAAATTAATTGACGAATTTGAATAACAAATGCCACAAAATGTAATGTAGAGCCTCATTGCAAGAGGAATTATTTAAAAAAATGTTTTATATTGATAATATACTGATAACATACTAACGAAGTAGTTAGTATAATTAAGACATATCTATTACATATACGTTTAAGATTTGTTTTATTCCAATATCGTTAAAGCAAGGCAATGATAGATAACTAATAATTAAAATAATAGTGATTTAACATAGACATATAAGGGGCGAAACAATTTAAATATAAATTGTCACTTGTTATTTTAAATATAATTATTTTATATATAATATAACTATTATAAAGAAAACCAGGTGTGTATGTAAGAATTATACTATATCAAATAACATATTAAATAATACATATTTAATACACAATCCATTTTATTATTATATTAATGATACATTTATAATAGGATACTATGAGTACAACTTATACATTATCTGATTTACAAATGACGGTAATGATATATTAATATGAACACATATATTAATTATTTTAATATGCATAATAATGCTTATGCTTATATTTAATAGATACAATAATATTCATCATTATAATATATGAGTTAACCATACAAATATGGAATTAATTATGAACATTTAGAACATCATAACACTAGATTGTGATATGGAACTTGAAGATAAATATTTAAAATGTTGGTAATTTTAATTCATTTGTTATTATTTCTCACTTGTAATAGAAAATATATTCTTTAATTAAAATTGAAAAACATTAAATGATTATTATAAAATTCACTAATTGTAATACTAATATATATTATATATAAATATTTGTAATGTAAGTAATAGAGAAAAATTATGTATAATTATTTTATGTGGATAAAGTGAATTGAATGTCAAATCGAAAAAAAATTAGAACAACGAAATTGTAGTTAAAAGTCGTAGATAAAATATTAAATAAATATTTAAATATATTAAGTTATATCAATGAGATTTTTGTATATTGTAGCTAGAATAAAAACAATGATACTATTAATTATAAAAAATATATAGTCCAATGAATGGTCAGGATTGAGGGTAACCTTGTAACCTTGTAACCAATTTGTTTAGACACTGCGATCAACATCAGTAATGAGTTTTCGGCGGTGTATCGTATATTAATTATTATAAGCTATATTAAATAGATGTGTTTTCAATTTGACTTTAAAGGTGTGGTCAGAAACTATAGATCTAATTGAGTGAGGTAGGGAGTTCCATAGTTTAGGTGATATTATAGAAAAAGAAGATTCCTGTTTTTATTAAGTGATAAAGTTATTGGTATACTTAGTTTGTATTTATGTATTGTTCGTTGTGGTCGGGATGACTTGTAGTTCGTAAGTAGTTCAGTAAGATAGTCAGGTTTATTATTATGGGTAGCATGGTGGGTCAGTAGGAGTAATTTGTATTGTATGCGGTAAATGATGGGTAGCCAGTGAATGGATTTCATATTAGGTGTGATATGTTGTCTTGAGTATTTTTTTATCCTGAAAATGGTTCTGATGGCTCTATATTGTAATTTAGTGAGCATTTTGATAGTATGTGCTGGGAGTGAATTTAAAGTAGAGTTACAGTAGTCAAGTCGGGGCAGTATTAAGGAAGTAACTAGTAGTTTGGCAAGTTCAGTAGTTATAGAAGGTCTAATAAGTCGGATTGTATGTAAGGTGTAATTAATGGACTTCGATATATTAGTTATATGTGGTAGATAAGACAGCTTTTGGTCAAGTGTGAGGCCGAGGTTTTTAGCTTGGTTAGAGTATTCTATAATGTGATTATTAATAATAATAGGTGGTATGGAATGATGTCCTGGGGATGTATTTATTAATAAAGCTTTTGTTTTAAGGCTATTCAATAGTAGGGAGTTATTTGAAAGCCATTTACTAATGTCATTAATGCATTTATTTATAGTATTTATGTTATTGATTGGGTCAGGTAAATTATAGTATAGCTGTAAGTCTGTATGAGTGAAAGTGTATATCGGGGTATTCGTCAAGTAAGTAAAGTAAAGGGGAAATATATATATTAAAGAGAATTGGACCTAAAATAGAACCTTGGGGTACACCATGAGTTGTATGGAGGGGTTCTGTTATGGCGTTATATATACATATAGAAAAGGATCTGTTAATTAGGTAGGATGTAAACCAACTAAGGACAGAATCTTTAATACCAATGTTCTCTAATCTTCGAATAAGAATATTATGGTCTAACGTATCGAAAGCCGACGACAATTCAAGTAGAATCAGTATGGTGGGAGTATTTTTTGGAAATAGTAGTATATTGTTTAAAGTATGGAGTAGTGAAGTTTCAGTGCTCTTGTCCGTTGTATAAGCACTTTGTAATTTATGCAGTATGTTATTATTATTGATGTATGTTCTAAGTTATTTAGCAATTATTCTTTTAATTGTCTTAGATATGAAAGAAAGGTTGGATATGGGACGATAATTAGAAAGAGTTGACCTATCAATGGACTGGTTTTTAGGGATGGGAATTACATGGGCATATTTCATGTGGGATGGGAAGATACCTGCAGTTAGTGAGCGATCGATAATTTTTTTGTAGATTGGAGAAAGAAGGGATGAAATAGAATGTAATAAACATAATGCAATTGGGTCTAGTTTACATGTAGATTTAACGTTAATAAAAGATTATTGATATTGATAATGGTTGGTAATGAAAAAGTGGAAAATGAGTATATTGGGCTTTATATTGGTGGGATGCAGGGTCGAGGGAGAGTATCTATAATTGATGATGTTTTTATGTAAAAGTAAGAGTCAAAGTTAGTCGCATTAGTTAAAGGGGAGTTATCAGGCAGTATTTGTTTTGTCAGTTTTCCTAGTAGTGTTGACGATATTCTAAATAATTTCTTAGTATCTTTTACAGCTGATTTAATTTGATCTATGTAATATTTATTTTTAGTTTTTTTATCAGTTTTTATTAATTTTATATAATTAGAAAGTGAATGTTTAAAAATATTTAAATCATTTGAGTTATTGGATTTTCGCCAATTCCTTTCTTTAATTCTAAGTGAGCGTTTTGCTGTATGTAACGAATTATTGAACCATAACGTATTATTTCGAGCTGTATAAGTTTTAGTGATAATAGGGGCATGTTTATCTAGGACAAGACTAAGGTTACTATCAAAGCTGTCTATATGAGATGAATCTGTTATATTGTTGTACAAAATGTTGAAGTCATTTATAAAATTAGGGATATTTATATTATCTAATTTTCTGTAGTGAACTTTCTTGGATGGTCTGATTGGTTTAGGGATATGTAGGGAGCAGCTAACAAGGTGATGGTCAGTGATTAAACTATGAACATTAGTATTAGAAATTATATTCGAAGATGTGTTAGATATAATTAGGTCTAATATGTTTCCAGATGAATGTGTGGAAGACTTGACATGTTGTAAGAAATTATGACAATTTATGATATTAATAAATTTATTTGAATTATGTGAGTTTGTTAAAATTGGTATATTGAAATCACCAAGTAGTATACTGTTGGTGGAGATCATAGACAATAGGTTGTAAATTTCATAGATGAAGTAAGGAATTGAATTATTAGGTCTATAAATTGTTATAATTGTAAGTGGTTTTGATTTAGGAGGGTGAAAGGTATATGAGAAGGCTTCTGAATTATCAAGTGATAGGTCACTTGACTGTTTAGTTTCAAGCCATTTGAATATAACACACCGACACCGCCACCATAGTGTGGGCCGGGGCGTGGTAGGTGAATAAAGTTAGTAGTTGGGGTATTAAGGGATGCAATTATGGGTAGATCCTTGATAGAAAGCCAAGTTTCTGTTATACATAAAATATCTATCTT
The DNA here is from genome assembly GCA_964019155.1 of Osedax fenrisi. Lineage (NCBI taxonomy): Eukaryota > Metazoa > Annelida > Polychaeta > Sabellida > Siboglinidae > Osedax > Osedax fenrisi. Next base: position 43,563 of record OZ025245.1, read on the forward strand.
AGTATCATGAAATATATTAAAAATAATATCTACTTTATTTCTAATGGAACAAGCGTTAAGTGTTGCTACCTTTAGTAATGGATAAGAAGATAAACGTTTAGTTGAGGGTAATAATGTTGGTGATGAAGATATATATGACGGTATATGTGATGAGGATAGTAGGTTTAATGGTGATAGTTGTGATTCACTAGATGTTATAGGTTGTGCAGATAGAGGTGAAAGTGGAGATTGGTGATTGGTTTGAGATAATGGTGGAATAGGAGTGGTTGAATGTCATTGTGAAGATTGATGTGATGACTGAGAATTACTGATTGATGAATTCAGTGAATTGGTATTTAATCTATATGCATTGTAGGAAGTAGACCATGTATTGTATGTGTCATTTGATATATAATTTGGGTTCTTATTCCAGTCTATTTTGGAGTTGGTCAAATGACGAAGTTCAAAGGAGTTAGTGTAGTCATTGAAGGTACATTTGACATTAGATGGGGCTAGGTTAGATTTTGTTAGGGTGTGAATTTTGCATAATTATGTAGCTATAAAATGTAAAATATAGACTATTGTTGACATTTAATGGTATTATGTAGATCATCCAATAATCTATTTTTATTTAGTATACCAACTATTTATCAAGATATTAAGATATTGTCCAAAATAATATTATTTATTTTAATATAGTTTATTTTTTAATTAAAAAATAATTCAATATTGAATAAATAATTGAAATATTATAATTTTAAAATTATATTTATATAATATAATTAATGATATACATACGGCTACAATCGGCTTCGAAGGGACATTAGAGCCATATATGGTTATAAGTGAAAACTTCATCTAAGTTCCTGGATGGGATGAAAGGACTCCACCAAATAAAAATAACAATAACATCTATTGTTATCTACCTTTATTTTCAAATAATTTTCGTATTATTTTCGTAAATTATTTTCAAATATTTTGTAAACTTCACTTTTTATTATCAAAAAAAATTTGCGAATATTGAAAATTATTTTAAAAATTCGTAAATAAATAACAAAAATTTTAGAAAAAATTTCAAATTTTGGTTTAATGGGTAAGAAGATAAACCAATTAAGTAGTAGTAGTAGTAGTAGTATTAGTAGTGTAGTATACTACAGTAGTGTAGTAATAGTGTAGTAGTAGTGTAGTAGTAGTAGTATGAAAATTTGGAATTCGTTACCAATTACTATTAGATCTACAAGTAATCACCAGACCTTCAAAACCGCCCTAACAAAGTATCTTATTTCAAAAGAGAAGATTAATCTTAGTTAAATTTATGTTTTTTTTATTTTTGTTTATCATTACTCGTTTATATTTCTATTATTATATTCCATGTGTTTTTGTTATACACTTGAGAGAATGCATCACGCATTATAATCAGGCCCATAGCCAGAAATGTATACCAGGGGGGGGGGCAAGGCCCCACACAATGTTAATACTAAAATGTAATGAATATAAACTAGTATAGTAATAATAATACTACTATTAGTTATAATATCACTACTAGTAATTTACTAGTATACTATATTAATTATAGTGACGCACAATGTGAATTACTCAGTGTATAAATAAACAATAAATAATAATATACTACGTGTGTATATTATACACTATATAAACATAACTTTACATGCATATAATAATATAAAATAAATCAGTATGATCAGGTTAACAGGTAACGTATACAATAATAATATCAGTAGATAAGTCTACTGAATAATAGCGAGTGAATTAAACATTTTAGTCATGGTAAAGGTAAGCTTATAACGAGATTTTCTAATATTATATAGAAAATAGTTAGCAGTGCATATCATATTATTAATATGTGGAGAGTAGTTTAGGTGAAAGGTTATAGTGAAACTAACGGTAGTTATAGATTGCGATGTTGGAAGAGATAATAGAAAAGGATGAGTGATTGATAGAGGAGAACTGGGTATTGAGAATATGATAGTATTAGTTTTAGTCATATTTAAGGAAATGTAGTTATGTGAGAATCAATTTAGTGAGATAAAAACAATTAAAACAATTTAACTTAAACATTTGAATCAGACCAGAATCACTAGAACTAGTAAATTGCTAAATATAGCCATTTACTAGTTCTAGTGATATATATATATATCTGAAGATCATAGGCATAAAGATGCTAGTTAATATTAGGATATTTATGAAAAATTGATTTTATAGGAAGAATATAAATAATGAACAACATAGGCCCAAGAACAGAGCCCTGTGGAACACCATGTATGTTAATATAAGGATGAGACAATGAGGAGTTAATCTTCATCGAATATGTTCTAGATTAAACAAAATACATAAACCAATCATGGACTTGACTATGTATACCAATTTCATTAGGTTATTAAGTCGAGAGTATCAAATGCACTAGATTAGTATATACTTATACTATATAGTAGTACGAGATAGAATGGGGCTTTATTATCAAGATATATTAGAATATAATTAATGATCAAAATAAGGGCAGTTTCAGTACTGCGATGAGGGAGATACGCACTTTGATATTTATCAACAATAGCATTGTATAACTTGATAAATTAGATTGGTCAAGAGTAGTATTTTAAAAATAGGAATAATCTATGAATATATCCTTGAGTGTGGAACAATATATGCTATAAGTCCAATAAAACATGGTGATAATGACCGAAGTAAATTGAGTAGAAAAGGATCAAGGGAGAATTGGTTTTTAAGAATGTCATCAGAGAGAGTACAGAGTCATGTGTGGGAAGCGAAAAACATGACCAATGGTTCTGATTTGATATTAAATTGAGATTTAATCATGCCGAATTGATATTTGGAAGTACATTGATAATGCTAGACATTTGTTTGTTGGAAGAAATTAGCATCCAATGAACACATAACTAAATCATGTTGGTCCGGAAGATGCTTGGTCTGGGTCTTACCTACTAATGCGAAAGATAATTTATAAGCTTGTTTATAATATATTCCATAACTATCGAGCATATAAGTGTAGTATGACAATTTAGTAGAGAGAAGTTTTTTCTTATAAAGCGATCGAAAACTTTAAAGGAAATAAGATCAAATTCAATTTCAGATGGTGCAACTTTACGTTGTAGTATACGAAGTAGTTGCCTCAGGTTAACAAGATCAATATTAAACCAGGAAAACTTAGAATAAGTTTGGTTGATAATAGTAATGGAGAGTACAAAAATATCAGGCGAATGAGATAATGCCATATTCAAATAATCAAAAAGTGTAAACAAATCAAAATATATACTGCTGTTAAGTTGATGGAATATAGAGTTAACACACATTGATTTCCCAATAGAAGAGATATTCCGAAACGATCTAGAAGGTCGACTAATTTGTATCACCAGTAAGTTCAAATTAAATAAAATGGCGTAGTGGACAGATATTAGATAACTTTGAGTGGGATATGAAATTAAATTAGAATCAGCTAAATATAAAAAAAGTCAATATTATTACTATTAGTGTTAGTTGTAAAGAAAACATGTGTCGTTAGGGAATACTTAAATATAAGTTTATTCAGAGATAAGGAAGCATGATTTTCATTATTAATTTGAATATTAAAATCACCAAGAATAACCGTATTAACTCATGTAAAATGTTCTAAAATAGAACAGATACATCAGCTAAGAAACTCCATAGGCTATATGAAGGTGAACGGTAGATAAGTATAATTATAATGGTAAATAATGATGGAAACTGAATATTACAGATCAGAATTTCATATGAAGAGAAATATTGTGTAGATGACGAAATAAGCTTAAGTTCCGATGAGAATAACAGAGCTAGGCCGCCACGACGATGTGATGTAGACCTATTAGAAAGCTAGAACAGAATCATCAATAGTTATCCAAGTCTCAGTAATAGCAGATATAGAAAAATTAGAATCAATAATTAATTGTTTAATCAAATCAACT
>OZ025245.1:52500-87500 GCA_964019155.1 Osedax fenrisi
CTCTACCATGGATGATATGTATTTCTCTTTAGATAAACATAGCCGTTTTAAATTATTACAACTTGACCTTTCATCTGATTTTGATAGTATATCTCATGATATACTTATCAATAGGCTATCACAAATTGGCATTACTGGAGATGCTTTAAAATATTAATTCAACTTATGAAAGATAGAACATATTCTGTTAAGATTCATGATTGTATTTCATGTGAGAATATTTCATTGTACGAGGTTCCACAGGGAACATTAGGTCCTCTACTTTTTACTATTTATATTTCTCCTTTGAAATATATAATAGAACAAACACCAAATGTGAAATATCATATATATGCGGATGACATTCAAATTTACGATGAATCTTATCATCACGATAAATTAATGTTATGTGCAAATAATATTCGTAAATGGCTCTTAAATAATAATTGACTTATAAATAGTAGTAAAACTATGCTCTTAAATATTTCTCTTTCTAATTTTGTTTTTCATGATATTATATTTGATAATCTTTTAATTACACCTTCATCTAAAATTAAATTTATTGGAATACTCGTTTCATGTAATTTATCGCAGTCAGATCATGTATCATATATATGTAAATCAGATAATTATCATTTACATAATATAAATATCATTCGTAAATATTTATCAATAAAATAAACTATTCGACTTATTGAAAGTTTGGTTCTATCTAGATTAAATTATGGGAATATTATCTTAATTGGAGCTCCAATATATATATTAAAAAAAAATTAAAGAGTTCGTAGATGTATAACAATTATTTTTAATATCCCATATTCTAGTAGATTTTCGACTAGCTATTATTTACATAAATTAAGATGGATAGGGGTATCTTCCAAGATTAATTATAGATTTTTATGTTTAATTAAAAAAGTAATTATTTCTGGAGTACCTTCCTATTTATTAACGCTATTATCAGAGAAAATAACTGGATACTCGAGGCGCTATCCCATGCAACTTGAAGAAGCTAGATGTCGATTACAAATCACTAAGAGGTCCTTCAAGATGTCTGCTGCCTCGGTATGGAACAAGCTACCTATGTCGATACGAAGTTCTCCATCTATCTCAATATTCCGCAAAAGACTGAAAAAACATATTTTATTATAATTTTTTGTTAATTTGTTGTTAACATTATTTGATAACATTAGAGAATTGTTGCTACTATTATACTTAATAATACTAGTTAATAATATTTTCCATATTAATAATAGTATACTTTTATACTTAATAATACTAGTTAATAATAGTTTCCCTATTAATAATAGTATACTATTATACTTGATAATACTAGTTAATAATAGTTTCCCTATTAATAATAGTATACTATTATACTTAATAATAGTTTCCATATTAATAATAAAATAACGCAGTCGGCGTCCGTAATTTGTTATATAGAAATATCGACATGAAGTTACAGTGACGAGTGCATAGATCAGATAGTAGCATAGATATTGAGTGAGGTAGATTGCTATTCGACGCGTCACGTGACCTATTTTAGCGTAACAGTCGTGTAGAGGCATTCGCCATTACAGAAAACCACAAAATAATATTTAATATATTAGTAAATTTTTAAGTTAAATTACAATTGTCCTACTCCTTAACTACGAATATATTATGTATTTTATATAAATATAGTTAATAACACTATTATTGATTTTTATATCATATAATATACAATACTATTGGACTATTACACTATCTTTCGGTCGAATTAGTAAATCATTAGAATAAATTTCGCCGATTGATATTTTCATTTTATAATAATGAGTTTTTTATTGATGCTAGAATAGAATAATGACAACCACTGGAAAGAGAATGAAAAAGTAATATAAGTGTAATATATAATGTAATATGTAATATATGTGAATATATTCATTTTTTAATCAGAATATAAATAAAAAAGTTATATGTAAAATAATGTCAAATTTAGTATAATAAATTATCCCATAAATATATATATGTGGTAATTTGTTATAAAAACAAATATTATGCTGAGAATTTATTAATTAATATTTTACAATGAATTTTTCACACATTATTCGTTTAAATATATTTTAATAATATAAATTATAAATATACAGTAAACTCTCGGTAAGTCGGACTACGGATAAGTCGGACTTCTCGATAAGTCGGACACATTTAGTTGGTTTGGTTGGATTTGTATCTAGTCCCATGTTAAATTAATCGGAAAAGTCGGATACGTTGGATTGGATAAGTCGGACTTTTCTATATGTCGGACACATATTATAGTCATTTTTATTATTTTTATACTGGATAAGTCGGACTTTTTATAAATTGTCAGAAATGTTTACTTTAAATACTTTAAATACTTTAAATAATGAATATTATAATTTTAGTAAGTAATATTATTGAATACAACATTTTATTTTGTTGATTGTTGCATAATTCCATATTTCGGTAACAATTTAACTCGCGCTGCTCATCCCAGTAAACCAAACTGTTAATATAACATGCTGAACATGTGTAATATTTATCAGTTCAACAGTTCTTAGTTTTTAATTGTAATATATTCAAAATGGCGTATAAATTTATAAATATTAATATATATATATATATATCTTATCACATTATTCTCTCATTGTATATTTAATTACTATAATATAAAAAAAAATGTATATTTTAGTTAATGTTAATCTCATAAAATTTACATATCTGTTGAACTCTATACAAATGTAATATGTTGAACATGTTCAATTTACACATCTGTTGAACTCGATACAAATGTAATATGGTGAACATGTTCAATTTACACATATGTTGAACTCTATACAAATGTAATATGTTGAACGTATTAATTTAACATTTTCGTAAAATAATTAAATTATATATAATTACATATATGTAAATATTACATAACCATGTAATTTAATGTATATGATTAACTATTAGTAAAATAGTGTAAATATAAGGATACTAATGTTGTCAACATTTTAAATATATTTAGTGTATAATATTTATATTAATTATTATATTATCTATATATAGATATTAATTATAATTAATTAATTTATAATATTATATTATAAATTCTAAATATTAAAATAAATAATGATATATAATATATATAAATATTTATTATTATATTAATATAATATATTTCATTAGAAATAAATATTTCAGTTAATCCATTAAAAACAAAATGGCGTGAGTCGAATTCACCCTTCAAAACCAAAGAGGCGTTCCTAAAAAGATCGCGAAATTACTTATACATTTTATATAATTTATTCATAATAATTTAATTATTAAATAATGTAAATATAATTTAATAACTTATTTATTTGCATATTTATTATAATAATATAAGAATAAATTCTATCGATCTAACATAATTAATTTACTTGTAAAGGGAAATTATTTAGGTTTATTTCTATGAGATGTATGACAATTCATTACACAACAGCAGGTCATTTTATTAGAAAATATATAAAAAGAATATAATTATATTTATATATATATATATATATATATGTATAGGTATTCTTAGTTACTATATTAATTATAGAATATATTATATACTGTAATAGTTACTAATAGTAACTTACTATATATATTATATCCTACATATTATTGTTATATTCTCATACGCCTACTTTGTACGTATTCCTATAGGTGTACTTATTTACCATGGTAACTAGTTAATATGCATATTAAATAATTTAGTAGTTACTCTAGTTAACTATAATATCCATGTTATATTCGCAATATGTGTCTAGAAATGAAATGGTGAAACTAGTTATTCTCGTAATTCCACAAATACATTAAAACTTGAATATTATTTTATAAAATTTTAATAAAACATAGAAAATAAATTAAATTTAACAATAACGTATTTTTTTTTGTTTCAATATTCACTACAATATAATAATCCATTATTTAGATATATTTAATTATGCAGGTGTTAATATTTATATTATATTTAGAATTGTCGTCAGGTTTATTATAATATATATATATATATATATATAATACGTTTATATATGTAGGTTTATATATGTTGTGAACGTATAAAGAATGTTAATAGGATGATGAATGACAAGAGGCATTCCACTATAATTATAGCACATTATGACATCATTAGAGCATACGTTGATAGTTCACATTATGTATGTATAATTGCGTATAAATAAATGATCGGCTCTCATTAAAACTATGGATGCCTTAACATGAGAGCGGTTTCGAAGGGACAGTAGAGCCATATATGTTTATAAGTGAAAACTTCATCTAAGTTCCTGGATATGATGAAAGGACTCCATCAAAATAAAATAATAATAACAGTATCAATAACTATATATAATATTATATATATATATATATATATATAGATTACGTTCGTTAAGTATACATATAGTATATTAAATGATAGATGCACTCATAAAAATAACTTGGTCAACTGACCAATATTAGGCATGCCTTAAATGTGGGTAAAATGTATAGTGTAAAGTTTGACATGGCTAGTCACCGATATAAGTTTTATTTATTTGTTTCCGCCATGTGTATCTGAATAACTTTTCTATAAATATAGATTATTCTATATATATATATATATATATATATATATATATATATATATATATATATATATATATATATATATATATATATATATATATATATGTGTATATATATATATACTACATGTATATCCTACATATACGTTTACTTTGTTTAATATGATATACAAATATAATATATAAACATCACATTTACAAGAAAATACAAAGTAATAATGCAAATTATTCGTAGTTTTTTATTTATTGTTATATTTAAAATAAAATCATACGTTAATACATTAATATACTTATATAAGTATACTAGTTTTATTCATTATTGATTACACAGTTGTGCTTGTTATTGGGGGTTACTATTCGACGCCAACTAAAAAACCGGTAATAATATCATGCATTAATTGTTCAGACCTAACTGGAAGTACGCCTTGTAAAAACAAGAATGATGGTACAATATATATATATATATATATATATAAACTCTCTATCGCTATATTTTCATAAATAGGTTATATTATCATCAGATATATATGTCGTATACGTATACCCCATCATCAATCACTACTAGACATCTAACCTCATCCGACTTTCTTCACCTATCAACAATATTTGCATCGCATTATTATCAAATATGTATATATTCACCAATGTAACAAATATTATTCGTAGCTCTATAGAGCAATTATAAAGTAATTATAAAGTAATTATAATTACTGCCTCTATAATATTTCAAAATCTCGCACTAAATTCTCTTCACTCTTTTTACTAACGTATTACTACATTCGCTCATTTTTCTAGACTATAGTCTATTGTATACATATATACATTATAATATATATATTCTTCAACTTATATAGTTTAACCACGATAGCTGATAAATTCCTTAAATCTCTTTGAAGTACGCATATTATTCAAACTTAACATAAGTGGTCTTGTATAGATTTCACTCCGATCGTTGAAATTCAGATCACTTATATCACCAAATATAGATTAGTGCGCCTTTATCACAAAGATATTTATATTAATTCTTCAATATATATTTATTAAATTCTTTTTAGTATACTCAATACCCTCGAAACGTGAAATATATATATATATATTTAATGAGCCTGCCACTGACAAATTATACGCATGCGTGGTGATACTGATTTTGCTATTTCGGGACCTATAGAGTTTCGCTATAGCGAATATATGTACATATATGTAACGCATTACAAGTATACTCTATGGAACGCATAACAAGTTTATATTATATGTATACTATGTATACATTTAGTATACTAAACATTGTAATACTCTTAATCGCCAACTTTGTAACTATTATCTTTAACTTTAACTTCGTATTTGTTGTTTCGTTTTCTTTTTTTCTTTATTTACATTTCTTTCCATTTATGATGATTATATATCAAAGTATATAAAATATCTACATTTTATTGATTTAATAAACAATTTAATAATAATAATCAATAAATAAATCACGAGTATTAGTTGATTTTAATTTAGATTTGTAATTGAATTAATTTGTTTTCCGATTATATTTTAAATTTGTAATTTAAAATTGTCAATAACAATTTAATCGTATGTAAACATCCCATTTTGTTATATTTTTGTAAATAAATGTTGCCAGCATTATGCTAATGAATACATTAGAAATATGTTATTTTAATAATTACATATTTAGATGAATTCATACTTTATATATATATAGATTGTAAATTGAATTGGAAATTGCAACTCAATTATGTTTCAAGTAAACTTTCTAGAACAATTGCAATTTTACACAAAGTTAAAAATAAATTAAATATGAAATCTTTAATTTTATTATATAATGCTTTATTTTTATCACATCTTAATTATTGTTCAAATATTTGGGGGAATACCTTCAAATCCAGTTTAAAAAATATTTTCATTTTACAAAAAAGAGCAATAAAATGTATTTGTAATACTCATTCTATGTATACAAATTTCTATACTATTTCTAATTCTCTTAAATTTGACGATATTGTAAAAATGAATAGTATAAAATTTATGTTTCGAGCTAGGAATAATATTTTACCTAAGAATTTACAATTATTATATAAAGCTACATCTTATAATGGAAATCTGTTTCATAGAATAAAAGTACGAACTGACCGAAAAGCATTTTGTTTATCGAATACTGGTCCAATGCTGTGGAACAGATTACCACAAAAAATAAGAAATATTACGAAATTGAATAATTTTAAAACAATTTTTAAATCATTTATGATATCGTCTTATTAATTTTAATTTTATATTTTTATAATCTATTTTTAATTATTATATTATGTGATATATTAATTTATTTGCTACCTTATATTATCAGTATTTATTTTATATATTTTATTTTTATAGTTTTATAGCTTTTATAGCTTTTAGTTATAGTTTTTTTTTAATATATTTTTATAATTTGTTATACAATTTTAATATTTGTGTTTTATTGGTTTATATTTTTGTAGGTACATATTATTCAATTATTTTTTTTAAATACATGATGAGAATGATTGTGGGGTTTTTTGCAATTTTATTTTATTTTTATTTTTATTTTTGTATTAAGTTTTTAATTGTACATATTTGTTATTACTTATTTTTAATTACTTACATATTAAATTGTATTTAAATTTTATTTAACATTCAGTATTATTTTCTATTCAGGAAGTCAATTTTTTGTTTTAAATATTAAATATTAAATATAAGATATTCACGAGTACTTTGTATTGATTATTTATGTTGCCGGTAATGGTTCGTGTCGGGGATGAGGATGCAATTGTTGTGTGGGGGCAATTGTTGCCAGTGCTCTTACTCTTGGCGAAAGTGAGTTCCTTAAGGCATTGGATATAGAAACCCCAAATCCTCCAAGTTGATACACCTTTATCGACTTTCATTGGCAATCGATATAAAGTATTCTAGGTAGATTTTTTTATGACTATTTTTTTACTGATATCCTGGATAGAAATTTATATTATAATCTAATATTTTATTTAATATTATTTTAATTTTATACATAATTTTTCCCCCCACAATCACATTGGGTGAACGACTTGATAAGCTCTGCTTTTTCGTTCATCCAGGCTAATGCCCAAACTCTGATTATTATTATTATATATATATATATAAACGTATTATCAATAACTGGGCATCGCCTGGCCCCTTATATATAAGGTTATATATAACTACTTGAAATCATATACAAAATAAATAATAAGAATGCCGTATTCTATCTCTATATACATACTTATAAATAAAAACAATAACCATCAAATATCGGAAAGAGCCAAATTAACATCCCATTATATATATATATATATATATATATATATATATATATATATACTCATAATCCTAATATAAATTCAATAAACGGATAACACCAAGCCCATCGAAAAAAATACATTAGTAAATTTAACAACTTTATATTACTTCTTTTTAACTTATATGTATATATATATATACACAAGTAATATACTTATATATTAATATATTACTATATGTTTTAAGCACTCATTATGAATTCACAATCTAAGTGTCATGCGGGTATAACTGAATGCCAGGTTTAATCCGTTAATATATATGTAACGTATTATAATAACAACTATAGTTGTTGGAATTATTTATATTCGAATATATTTATAAATCTCGCGATATTATAAAATTATATACTTAGTAAGTATTACTTAATATTCTTTATAAAGTGTGAACATTATAAATATAAAGTGTGAACACATCGCTATGTATAATATGTATAATATGAATAATAAGTATAATAAGTATAATATGATAGACAATACGGATGAAAAGTCGCTAGTATTATAAATATGTATAGATAACTGTATTTCTATTTTGTTAACAACTATTTTTATTTCTTTTGTCTGCATAATATACAGCATAAAATACTGCATATAATATATATATATATATATATATATATATATATATAACAGTCCTTATCCACGAGTATTTGGCTTTATAATTTTTTTTAAATAATAATTATATTATTAAAATTCCGTAATTTAAAAAATATATATTTTATTATGATATAGCATTACGGATATAAAGTATATATTATATTTATAAAAGGGATAATATATATGTAATCTAAATATAATACCATTTTATTTATAAAATAGGTAAGTAGTATTTTCAAAAAACCTTGTATACTTATAAGTACCCTATGTATACATATTCTCGCTGGTACATGTACTTCGTACGTGGTACATTATCACAATGCACTCCTATTTTAGCAATTATCTCCCTAACCGAAATTTTATAAAATATGTTCATCTTAATAATCTTAATAAATTAGATATTTGTATAATATTAACTTGACCATATCACGTGATATAGTCGTGAATTGTATGCACGTGACTTGTATGCTATATATATTATAATAATATAATTTCAGGGGTAAATCGCCTATCTTAATAACTATATATTTATGTAATCTAGTCATATTACTAAACTATAGTTTATAAGTATAGATACCACTATTATAGCCCATATAGGGGCTATTATATAGATACTAATATATCTTCTAATTCAGGTAGGTACCTATATGATTACCGCAATTATCTATTTTAACACCAATATTATATATATATGTATATATATATGATGATCATGATGATGACGATTTATTAAAATATATTACAATAATATAATAGCCAACGCTGTTCTCTATATATATATATTTTGTGTATATCAATTATATTAAAACCAGTAATAGATAAATATATATATATATATATATATATATATATATATATATATATATATATATATATATATATAAATATATCAGAATTATCTAATTTACTGTATATGTTATGCTTGTTTTTATGTCAGGATATATCAATACCACTATATTAAGGGAATGACCAACCCTTGGGGTCTGATCCATCTCATATGGGTTATCCAACCTCTAACCAGATACCTCCGATCTTAATCAGTGTTATCTTTATGGTGTAGATGAGTGTTCTGATTTTTGTTCTGTTGTTTTATTTTAATTCATATAATATGCGCATATTCGTATATAATATTCGTATATCTTATGTTCGGCATGCATAAACCAAGGCGTTTTTTAATAAAAATACTTGGAAAAAAAATTATGGAAATCAAGCATAAGAGACTCACTTAAAGTTAGAAAATTCAGGGCTACGATTGAAACAATATACACATATGGTGCTGAAACATGGACAACTACAAAAACTATGAATAAACGAATAGATGGATGTTACACCAGACTCCTCCGAATGACTTTAAACATATCCTGGTAAGATAAAATCAATAACATAACGCTATATAATGGACTCTCAAGAATATCTGAAGTAATAAAAGAAAGAAGACTAAAACTTGCAGGTCATTTGCTGAGACACGACAACGAAATGGCTCATAAACTTGTCCTTTGGGAACCGACAAATGGTAGTGCAAGAAGATGTCGCAAAACCATCACTTTTGTAGATAATCTAAGAGAAGACATAGGACTAGACGATATAAATGAGATAAAGACGATGATGTTGGACAGAGATGTTTGGAGAGAAAAGGCCAAGAAGAGTCGAGCGAGAGATCGATATAAGTAAGTAAGTATATTAGCTAGAGTGGTTAATTATGAGATATTTGTATGACACACACACTTAACCCATACACCCATACATATATGTATGGGTTTATATGTGTGTGTATATTATTTTATTAGGTAACAAATTATTTATATCATATATAAAAAATATATATATATATACATATATATATATATATATATATATATATATATGTATATATATATATATATATTTTTTATATATGATATAAATAATTTGTATACATATATACATATATATATATATATATATATATGTATATATATATATATATTTTTTATATATGATATAAATAATTTGTTACCTAATAAAATAATATGATATTTTATACTTCTGATACATCTCTTAGAATTCATAAAAATAATATGGATTTAAATAAAATAAAATAAATAAATATAAATAAAACTGTATTATTGAATGTTTATGCATGTTATTTAAAACATATTACAATTTATTAATATAAAATAATACATATTATATATATATATATAGTTGAAACTAACGTATACTATTTGTATTGAAAGACATCATTTATCTTTATGTAATATTTATATGTGTAGGTACATTCAATCCTCGCTATCTCATAATTTAAGTGACAACATAATATCACTCATATTTTATATATTCATATGATTAGATTAAAAACCAAACTTACAATTCTGATATATCTAAAATATGGGTTTCTGAGATATTGAGCATCTGAGATATCGAGAGTTGACTGTAGATATATGACATTAGTTACAAATTTATATTGTAAACAAAATATAATAATTCACATTAAATTATCTAAAATAATGTATATATTATTACTAAGTACTATACGAGGATATAATGTGCTCACTAAAAATATACTAAATCTATTATAGGTACCTATAATTCTCTATTATTAGTAATACATTATTACTAATAATGTAATTATTAATGTAAGAATATAATTATGCTGCATAACATATTATTGAATAATAAATATGAGTTTAATGTTTGTGAGGAGAACTAATGAGTATATATATTATAATGTTATAGCATTAACGAGTTTAATTACATAATACCATATCATATATTTAAACTATATCATGACTCAATATTATTTTCTGATCAAAAATGGAAATAAATAATGAAAAGCCCATGTAAAATTAACAGAATTTAAATAAATATATGTTTTTTTTGGTATATACATATTACATACGAAATATTCATATTTTGTATTTACATATATTAATAATATACAGTCAACTCCCGATAAGTCGGACTCGCAAGGGACCGGGGAAAAGTGTCCGACTTATCCGAGATTAAGAATATCATGCAAATAAGATATGAAATGCGCAGCGCGAGTTAAATGGTTACCGAAATATGGAATTATGCAACAATCAGCACCATAAAATTTTGTATTCAATTATATTACTTACTAAAATTATAATATTCATTATTTAAAGTATTTCATCAATTTTTATTTTAAAAATGTTACATGAATTGATCTTATATTGATCTTATATTATTTTTGTTAATTTATTTTATTTTAATCTATATTATCCAAAATATGATGATTTGGGAAATTCAGGAAAAAACCTTATTTATTTTATTAATTTCCCTTTGAATATTGGCGATGATAAATCTGAGTTTTAAATCTATTTACATTTTATGACTATTAAATATGATAGATTTAATATTATATATATATATATATATATATATATATATAATAATGGTATACAATGCATTTTACGTACAAGTATTCATATTTGTATATATGTATAATAAAACTATTTATCTATTTATTTGTCATAGCATTCTGTATTTAAAAAATATGACAACCATAACGTATTTACAACGCTGGGAAATGAATTTGGATGCGCCAATACATGCGGAACCACAAAATATATTACATTCAACAAAGCTGTATTTACATTTTGCTGTAAAGGTTCATTTAATGAAATTATATATATATATATATATATATATATATATATATATATAACTAGGTATTATATAATGATAATATATAGACCTTATCTCTATATGTATACATTATTTACAATATAATACCAATTGTTACATATATAACATTGAAGCGTTACATTTCATCTCGGTAACTCGCGTTATATATATATATATATATATATATATATATATATATATATATATATGTTTACATGTGAGTATGTAAACATATGTGCTACGTGCAGTGCACGTCGTGCACGTATTACATGTAATATCTCCTAAAATAGAATTATAAATAATTTATTTTACTTTTAATGCAGTTAAAATAAAATACAGTATTATTTGACAGGTATATCACGTTCGGTATATCACTTTCGTAAGTTTATATGTAAAATATAGGTAAAAGTCATCAAATAATGTAATCGTGTTAGCCTATATGTATTTATTATAAATTAAAGTATTTCTATATTTAAAAAAAATTTAAAGAATATGAGAAAATTACTTTTATAATATTTATATTTATTAAATTATTATTTATTAATGTCTGTACATTTTATTTCATATATAATAAATATATGAAATTATTAATTGTCGGAATGAAAATATTAATTTTATCTAAATTTATAATGAAAATTCACCGAGTAGTATTTGCAATAATACAAATAATGAGAAATCTAGTTTTAAGATTAAAAAATTATTATTTATTTTATTCGAAATAATTATTTATTATGTAACAATATAATATAATATAAGGCTATATAATATATACAGTATTAACTAAAATATTATAATTTTATTTATAATAATTTATTAAAATATTTAAAAACAACCATAATAATCCAGGCGACAAATGTGTTGATGCCGCAACTGCAAGTAGAGATAACCATTACAGTAATAAGTTTGTCTATAAATATATAACTAAGTATAATTGTTTTAGGTATACCTTTATATATATATATATATATATATATATATATATATGTGCTTATTTTATTTGTATCAACTTTAACATCTATTTAATTTTGTATATTGAAATTAATATATATATATATATATATATAAATATATATATATATATATATATATATATATATATATTGTTATTTATTTAGTTTTATTGTTATTTTAATATTAATGAAGTTCACTCAGCAATAAACGTTGATGAATTTGTAGATCCGTATACATGATCGACGGCAATGCTATGCTATATTTTAGGAAATAATAATGGCGCGTACACATAGTATACTATACTATAGTAACTATTAATCTTCTCTAGATGTTGTGCTTTCTAACGGGGCTGTGGCAAGACCTCCTATAACCTCAATGATAATTACTATTTATTAATTATATATAAATGTATATTAATATAAAAAAGACGCATAAAAGAAGTAATAACTTAAGACAAAAAATGGCTTCTTTGTTTTAAAATTAATATTTTTTTATTCAGTGTTCGGGCCTGAGGTTATAGGAGTTCTTGGTAGTGGGAACTTTGCTATGCCTCTAAATTATAAATCAGCTATATCCGGAAATGTAGAAAACAAGTTTCTAAAGAAGTTTCTATAACACATACGCGAAATAGTGTACTAAGATTTTATACAAAAAACATGAACAGCGCCATATACATAGTTTCAGAATAAATATCTTGTTTATAATATGAATTCATATTAATTAATATTTTAATGTTTAAACTATAGTTTTTGTATCACGTTTTAATAGAAAATTATATACAATTTTAAAAGGTAAACAAAAAGTTTCAAAATTATAATTTATATGGTTTACCATTTCGTTACTGATATATAACAAAGCAATATGATATATTGGATATAAATATCTATGAGGTGAGTAAACTATAATATATAATCTTGTAATTTTATAGAACATTTAAAAAAGTATAGTATGAAAACAGCGTAAAACCTATATATGTATATATATATATATATATATATATATATATATATATATATATATTTCAGTGGTGATACAACTGCCAGCATCGGTAGCTATGTCCTATCACTTACATATCGTGTAAATATGTAAGTTACAATAGGTTTATAGGGAATGTTATATCTTTATTTCGCAGTATACTGCGAAATTATATGCGAATTACTGTGTAGGGGAGGGTGCACCCCATGGGGTGTATGACCATGTTTTTGTCTAAAGTGCTATCATTGTGGTAATAATAAATTGTTCTTAATTATTTAAATTGTATTGCATAATATATGATATTAGTTAACTAATATATCACTTTTAGATATAAGGAATACTTAAAAGATTTCATAATTACAATTAATAAAATAAAAATAAAAAAGTTTATTCAACCCCAAAGGCGGGGTTGAATGAACATACCCTATTTTACTTCTTTAATTGCTCTTCTCATGAGAGTTTTGTCACGCATTCTATCAGTTTGTTGAGTATAGTTTCTCATTTTTGATTCCTAGAAATAATATTTAAATAATTATTATGAATTAGTAATTGACTCTCATTAAAATTAATTAAATTAATTATATTGATATATAATTAATTATATTAGTTCTATTTAATCATTACTTATTTATATTCGGATCATTGAATATATATTATAATATTATAATAATATTAATATTATAATATTATAATATTATATTATAAAATTAACATATGATATTTGGTTGATTGAACAATGTTCATATAACCCCATTTTTAGTGGTTCACTCAACCCCATATCAAATTGTATTATTAATTGATAACATTTAAATATTTTATTTAAAATTTTAAATATATTTTTATATTAATATTAAGTTAATTATATATTAAAATCATATATATAATATGATGATAATCAAATAATTATTATAGAAGTTATAACATATATTACCTTGTCTGGAATTTTTACTTTTGAGCGTACTTTAGTTAAAAATGTGATTAAAATGTTACTATTTTTATTTTTTATTAAAAAGATACTTCCGCAACTGTATTAATTATAGATGACGATACTGGTTCAGTTAAATCAAATGTCTGCTGTAGCAAACAATTGTTATCTCCAGTGGCTCATTCAAGACACCTGTTCATACAACCCCACTCTCCCCTATATGATTTCACGATACAAATAAATAAATATATGCTATTATATATATATATATATATATATATATATTTATAAATATATGCTATTATATATATGTGTATATATGGTTTGATATTTTGGGTGTGTTCGGTTTCACTGATTTTAGCTGAATTACACCCGGATATAAACCAACTAAATGCGTATTATGATTAGCATCACCTAACATATTAAGTGTACGACATCCGCTTGCAAATTAACAACAATTGGTATAGTCATTAGTAAAAAAACATCATCTACGTTCCTGGATGGGATGCAAGTATTCCACCATAATCAACAATAACAATAACAATATATATATATATATATATATTTATATATATATATATAAATATATATATTAATATATATAGATTTGAAAACGCAATAAAGATCAGAACGAGATGCAATGTGTGCAATGATGCAAACTTTAAAGGTGTCGGGGCATTCTGTGCAAATAGGAAAACGTGGGATGCCGTCACCAAACAGTCTAAATATAAACATAAATACTGTTACGTAAGTAAATTCGTACGTTCACTAACAATAGCATATATATGTGTAGAGGTCAGGGGTTATCGAGGGCGTGGTGACCCGATGTTGTTTATACCCTATAGGGTACATAAACTGTAAACCTGGCTATATACCGCAGTATTTCTAGCGTATTGCTAAATTGTCTTACTTTATGGTTTTATTACGGGTGCATTATCGCGGTACCTTCACTCTACTTAGTGACGTAATACAGAGTGACGTCCTTATAAGGAGCGTCATATTTTAACATTATTTAATTAGACAGATATCGAATTTTTCAAATTTTTCATTTTTTAACAGTTACTAAATATCTTGAAAGTGACGTGAAGCAAATAATATTATTTTAAATAAATAATTTGAAGCAGCTGCTTCTAAGTATCGATATCAGCCGATATATGCCTATAAACTTGAGTTACACACATGGATATTTCTGAATGTGAAGGCGGTACACTAAGGTTCAATCTACTCCACTTTCTACTGAATATACTGACATTTATCACTTCACTCTAAACTCTACTATACACGTCGTACTCTATACGTCACTTATCAATGATAAGTTATCATACAAAAATAAAAAACCATGTTTTGATTAGAAATAATAGATTTCAAAATGTATAAATATATGAAATATTTAGAAATAAAAGGTTTAGCTTATCTAATAACTTACTTCTATTTGAAATGTAATCAAAGGCTTTATTTTAACTACATATGGTGTACAAAATGTTAACTACTTCTTTTTCGCATATTTAATTATAATAAAATAGTATATATATATATATATATATATATATATATATATATATATATATATCTATATATATATATGTATATATATATATATATAATAATGATTAATTTAGTTATTAAAAAACAAATGTATTGTATACAAATCTACAGAATAGTTATATTCAAAACAATTCTTATCTTTGCGATTAACATGTATATTGAAACTTTAGTTTGACGGCATAAACCTATAGGTTTTAAAATATTTGAAATATTACAAACCCTATATATATATAGGGTTATATATAGCCTATAGGCTTATTTATAACGTGTTATAATCTGAAGTTTATTTAATTCACATGTGCACGTTAGTATCAACTATATCAATTGGAGCGCTGCAACAGGGGGTACGGGGTAATTGTCCCCCCCCCCACTTTAAAATGAAGGGCGGACCTCCTATCTATTGGTCCCCCCCCACTTTTACCACAACATTTATGTTGATTTGTTGGTCCCCCCTACTGAATACATGTTTTAAAGTTCACCTCATCAAACTAACCTTGACCATAACATTAATACCGAGTAAAGCGGAGAAATATCGAGTAATAACGAGTAATAACGAGAAAGGTATACCTTTCTATATATGTGACACGAGTGTAGAGAATATATTATTTAATATATCACCGAGGATATATAGTACATATTATGTACATATTATGTACATATTATGTATATATATATTATTACGATTTTATATATATATATATATATATATATAAATAAATCTGTATTCGTATATTTTACTCAGCTGCTGTATTTATATATTAGTTTATACATTGATTGTTTACTTATAATATTTAACTATATATTTCATATTTACATGTAATATATAAAATATAATAATAAATACATAAAATACATTAAGTTGACAGAATAAATTTGACATTAATAAAAATCAAAATCAAAATCAAAATAATAATAATAATAATAAAAAAAATAATATATAACATATGTATTTGATAGAGATTTTTAATTTTTATTTTTTAAATTTAATTTTTATTAATTTTTTAATTTATCTATAATATAATTCATCATTGAGTAACATATTTGTTACTCTTTTCTTGAACAAATTTTATTTTTTATATTTTGTATATTTGTTGGAAGTAATTACTTAAGTTCCAAAATGTTGGACCTTTTATCAGTAAACTATTTATTGTTCTTGTTGATTTTAAAATTGGTATAGTATACGTTTTATTTATTCGTAGAGTATATTTATTATTATTTTGTGTGTGTATTTTAGTTAAATTTGTTGGTAATTGATTGTAATATTATTTATCATATATATTAGTGTATTATAATATGTTAGCTTTTCTAATCTAAGTATTTTATTTAGTGTGAATAATTCTTTTGTATGATCTCGAAATTGTTTTTTATTTATTATTCTTAAGGTTTTTTTTTGAATAATTGTATTTATAGTATTATTTGAGAATGTATTTCCCCAAAGTATATTTCCATAGTTTAAGTATGGTAAGAAAATACTATTATATATAATTATCAATGAATTTGTTTTAATTAATTTGCTCAATTTTGGGATTAAAAATTGAATCTGGGAGAGTTTGTTATTTAATTTAATAATATGATTTTTAAAATCAAGTTTGCTATCAAGATTAATACTAAGATATTTATAATTATATACGTTATTTATTAATGTATCATTTAATGAAATTATATTATTTGGATGTATATTTGAGTTGAAATTTATCATTTCTGTTTTACTAATATTGAGTTTTAACTTATTATATTTATACCATTTTTCTATTTTTATTAAGGTTTTTTTAATTAAATTTTGTAATTCTATATTATTATCAGCTGTAAAATTTATAGCAGTATCATCTGCATATACTGTACATTTTACATTTTATCTTTTAAATATAATGATAGATCATTGACATAAATTATGAATAGTAAAGAATAGGGCCAAGTATGGAGCCTTATATATATATAAATATATACATGGGATATATATATATATATATATATATATATATATATTTTGTTGTTGTATATTTTGTTATTTTTATATTTTTTTATACAACAGAGACCGTTTAGCGTTATGTTATGTTTAAATAAACATTCATATATATATATATACAGTAAAACCTCTCTATAAGAAACTATTTTTTTCCAGTACTTTTTTTCTTATAGAAAGGTTTTCTTATAAAGAGGTTTTTACTTTTCCAATGATTTTAAGAATTAATTTATAATTGAAAATGCATTATATAATCTATAGGTTATATATATATCAAAGATTTTGCGAAGCAAATATATAACACTCCCTATGCATGCAACGTAATTTAGTACTAGCCCCAACCGCTGCTAGCAGTAGTATCGAAATCACTGAAATTGATTTAGGTTCGGCTCTGTTTGCATACAACAATGTTTTCATTGCTCTATTAAATTACATGCAATATAAATTAGCCTTTACTCACTAAATATATACTTATAGCATTTAAAACATACATATCATATTTGTTTGTTATATATTAGTAATGAACACTTAGTTTTCATCATATAAATATTAATTTAAAGCATATTATTTAACATTTTAAAAGTGTATAATTAAATACGAATTTACATTATAAACAACGCATAGTTCCTAAAAGTAACCCGCTATAGGTGGCACCAGGGTATTTTGTATACAAATTCGAATTACACGATTTCGCGTAAGTGTTATATCTTTCCTTCGGAAAATATTTGTATATATAGTATATTTATTTTGTATACTGTTTTAAATGCATACTGTATTGTTTGGGCTTAGACATGTTAATATATAATGAAATTTTATTAGATTTACATTAGAAATTATAAATTATGAATCATCATTGATGAATATAATATAATGAATATTATAATAATCTATTATTTAAAAATTAATTGTATAATATAATAAATTGTATCATCAATACATTTTAAGGATATAATAATATTTATCAATTAATTTTAATAAATTTATGGATATACAATATCATTTATTAATTAATTTGAATAAATTCAAGGATAAAAATAACATTTATTAATTAATTGTAATACATTTATGATATACAATAACAATTATTAATTAATTTTAATTCATTTCGAGCTATTTATGTAATATAATATTTGTAAAAGGGGTTTCACACCAACTCGAACGCAATTATTAACTCTAATAATTAGAGGTTAAAGTTTAACTTTAATATATATTTCCAATATTTAAAATAAAATAAATGCTTATCTGTAAAAGGAGTTTCACACCAACTCAAATGCAATTATTAACTCTAAAAAAGTAGGTGTAAAACCTCTTTTAAAAAATATAGTTAAACTTTAACCTCTAATAATTAGAGTTATAAATTACGTTAGAGTTGGTGTGAAACCCCTTTTTAAGAAAAAAAAATATCTTATATAATAATTAATTTCTATAATTGTTATCAATATACAATACTTCTATTTATATATATAATTATTTTGTATACAATAAGACTTATTGAATAAGTTTCTTATAAAGAGGTTTTTCTTATATTTTTCTTATAATATTTTCTTATAAAGAGGTTTTTTAATGTGAAAAAGGTTGAATTCCAACTAAATGTGTGAAAAATGTTCTTATAAAGAGGTTTTTCTTATAAAGAGGTTTCTTATAGAGAGGTTTTACTGTATATATATATATATATATATATATATATATATATATATATATATATATATATATATATAATTAAATACTATATCATTTTATATAATTTAAAATATGTAATTATAATTATAAATACGAACCAATCAGATAAAGTACACGATAAAAGGCGACAAGCACATGTACAGTATGGGCCACACGAACAAATGTAACAACAAACATGAGCTCTGTTGCCTCGGAACCATTACTAAGGCATGCAATACGCCTACCGCACGAATGCTAGATATCAGAAAATACTTTAAAGTTCGACAGCGATAATATGTAAATAGTATTATACTGTTGTTTTATATATATATATATATATATATATATATATATATATATATATATATATTAATATAATATATATTATAGGAATATAAAGTTTGATACCAGGGTTTTACATTTAATAAGAATAAGTAATCAATAAATCAAAAAATAACTAAATAAAAATGTAAATGTAATTGTAAATATAAAAATACATTAACATATTTTAACCTATCATGTAATGTATTATTAACATTTATCTTTTAATCATATTGCTTTATTGTAATGTGAAGTTCATTCTAAATATAAATCATCTATTGATTTCTTACTTAACAATTTGAAACATAAATGTTTAGATATTACTACATAGGCCTATTGCGAAAGTATTACCCCACACACTAGTACATTATCAACTATATTTGATATATATAGGCTACATAACTTAACATCATTTGGGTACAAATAAACGGTTATATATTGTAATTAATGAATCAGAATACTAAACATATATGTATAAAAACACCAATATATATAGGGGAAGTCTCCGATTACCGACCCCTAAATGATGATTTATAATAACTTATTAAATATTAAATATATTTATTTGAAATTTTGTAATTAGGATAATATTATGGTAATGAATAATGTGGCTATTTTAAATTTTTGATATAATACTATTTACAAGAATAAACAGGGGTCGGTAATCGGATACATGTGCCTAATACCGACCCCCTAAAATAAGCGTGGTATAAATAATTGTAGTATTATAATATCCAATAAAAATAGTAATATATATATATATATATATATATATATATAAATATAATTAATTATAACATGCACTCAATTTATTTGTTATTGAAATTATGTTTTAATAGTAATATTAAATTTAAATTTAAACTTTATAGTAATTATATTGAGCGGCTTCGAAGGGACATTAGAGCCATATATGGTTATAAGTGAAAACTTCATCTAAGTTCCTGGATGCGATGAAAGGACTCCACCAAATAAAAATAACAATAACAATAACAATTATATTAAAATAGAGTATATCATTATTTAATATTTATTTATTAATCGGTATGCATATAATCAACTGGAATCATGAATCCTAAATTTATATCAATGATACATAAACAACTTATGACATAATTTAAAGTAAAATACGGATCTATTATGATTGGATATTATAAATCACACGGGGTCGGTAATAGGGTAATTTAGGGGATCGGTAATAGGAAAATAATATGGGTTGGTATAATTAAGATATATTGGTTAATATTTATTACAATTAAATTATTTTTATAATAGTTATAAACATTTTATTTATCTACAATATATTGCGTAGTATTGAGTTTTATTTTTATTATTAGGGGAAAGATGAGTAATGTGGCCACTTTTAGATAATATTGTATAACTTAATAAATATTAGATCTAATACGATAATTTGTTCAATATACATCTTATGATATGCAAGAAGACTACCGAATCAGTTTTTCATTTTAGAAAATTTTAATTTACAAAACACACGCAATTGTGATAAATTAATGCTTTTCATTTTAACTTTATAAATTACTATATTCATTAATAGGCTATATCCTAGTATACCATTAAACTTAATTATTATGTTATTAATATGGAAAAAGTAATTTCAGCAGTAAATGACTGTATGTCATAACGATATAGCGATATAATACTTAGATAAAATAGTAATTTAGAAAGATAACTAATTTATATTATCTGATTTCTATATATATATATATATATAGAACCATTTGTATATATATAATATATATATATATATATATATATATATATATATATATATATATATATATATATATATATATTTATATATATATATATATAATATATATACCATAATATATAGAACCATTTATATATATATATATAATTTTATACATATATTAAATATATTACACCAACATATATTAAAATAATATCATATCAACATTAATACAAATTATTTTTATAATTACATAATATGAAGTAAAAAAAGTGAAATGTAATATACAAATAAGCCAATAAACAAGTATAAATGAAATTTATAAAGCACATGTAAGCATAACTGCAGTTAAATTACATACATAAAATAAAATTAAGTTTATTAAATTGTTTAGAAAATCGATATCGAAAGTAAAATGTATTATATAATGTATTAACATGAAATTGATTTATTTATTTTTAAATCTAGTTTAATATATCTCATGATAAATATATTAGTATATAATACATATACATATATACAAATACAAATACAACTTTATGTATAAATTTTAAGTTTATACGCATATGTTGTATACATATATATATAGGTTGTCATATCATAATTGTTATTCAGTACCTATGTATTTATATTTAAACATATATTTTGTAGTACGTGTAAAGTATTAAGTATATAGTATAGTATTAAGTATATATAATATAATACAAATATAAATATAATATAATACATATATATATATATATATATATATATATATATATATATGTATTATATTATATCAGGGAGGCTCCCTGGTTATATATAATTAATACTATACTATATACTTAATACTTTACACGTACTACACTTACTTTACTCACTAATACACCTATATATTATATATATATATATATATATATATATATATATAAATATATATAAATATATATATGCATAAAACATATATGTATAAACATATGTATACGTATAGTTTTATACATATATATCATATATATATTACATAATATAATATATATATGTAATAAATAATATATTTATATATATATATATATATATATATATTTCATTATAATTGTGTTAATATATGATAAATATACTAAATTAAATTTAAAAGTTTATACCACGATTATAATATGTATGAAAATATATTTGTATGGTTAGGATATAGTAGATGTTGATTCTATCAACGTTTTCATATAATGACGCACGCAATTTTATAAAAATATAAAAATATTTATTTCTGATCATATGATTGGCTTAAATTATATGGCTGATCATATGATTGGCTTACATCATATTGAAGTGGCCACATTACCCTCTAAAAAGTGGCCAACTTACCCGATTAGAGGTATCACGCTATTTACCCTATATAATAATGAATATTACTTACTAAAATAAATTGCTTACACACTTTGTTAAAATTAAATAGTTCTTTAACACCCAACATTAATTTTCAATTTATATTATATATTAGTGATTTAATAAATGTTTTACTAAACTTTTATTTCAATTTTTTTTAAAGTAAATCGATTTTTTTGTATTTTTTACATCATTTTTTTTTATTAATAGATATACAAATTTTTTTACTTATTTGAACAATGCTTACTAATGCGCATATTTCATGTATATATTTTTTTTTGATTGGACTTATAGTTTATGAGATACGCCAAGTGGCCACATTACCCGCATGGCCACATTACCCATCTTTTCCCTAAGTATTTACAATGATTTAAAAAAAGTTATTATTAAAATATTTAAAAAGTAAAAATAGAATATTACATTTGATCAAATAACAATTATAGGATTACATATTTTTTCAAACAAAATACTTATTCATATTTATCATTAAATTACTAACAGTTCATGTATATATAATTTTTTGATATATCTAATAGTTACTGCAGTAACTCTCATGAGATACAATAGGGGGTCAATATTAGGAAGGGTCGGTAATCGGAGACTTTCCCCTATATGTTTTTAATCAAATATATGTTAATATCGTAGGTAATGTAGGTAATGTAGGTAATACCATATATATTTTTACATACATTTTATAGAAGATAATATTATTTTGTTGGGAATATTGCACGTATTAGCACCTCATTTTAACTCAATAATTTAAGTAAGTGCATAATATTCATGATTTACAAATAGTCATATAAGTGTTATCAGCATCTAACCAAAGCTTAGATTTATTGTTTTTGATTATTGTTTAGTTTTCATTATTTTGTGGTTGAAGATATAGTGAATTATTAATATAGGATATATTTCTAGGGTTTAAAACATTATTTATTTACATTAAAGTATACATTAATGATATTGAATTTATGAATTTATGAATTTATGAATATTCTAGTGTGGACAAAGTAATCGATAAAAGATAAAATTCAATTTCCATTAATGTTTCTTATTATATAGTTTTTTCGTCTTTATTTATGATATACTTTAAATGTTGGTTAGTCCAAGTATAGCTAATAAAATTAGATTAACATTTTTGTTGTAGAAAAATTGTCTTTGATTATAAATGTTAATTAGTTGTTCTTGTATATATGTCTATATGCAATATATTGAACGATATTTTAGAACATGTTATTCATAATCTATCCGTATTTAAGTGCGATATCGACTCATATGTACACTGTATACAATGTATACACTGTACATTATATAATGTACACTTTGATACATTGTACAGTCGTTCGAAACTCACATATACATTTTGATATTCACCGATATCGTTGTCGATACGCATTACTGGATTACTATTATGATTACTGTGATATGTTGTTGATTAATATCCTCATTATTTATTACATTTAAAGTATCAGTTATGGATCATGTGAACAAACGTCCGTTCGCGTATCTTCAATAAATATGCAAGGTACGCGATTTTAGAATCGCGTACCTTGATCGTTTGGATAAGTTACGCGATTTTAGAATCGCGTACCTTACTTATTTAATGAAGGTACGCGATTTAAAAATCGCGTACCTAGCATATTTATTGAAGGTACGCGATTTAAAATCGAGAATTATAAATATTTTGTTGTACATTTTTAAATATTTACACTATATATTACTAGTATTATTATTAACACGTTTCAATATATATATATTTGATACGGTATTATTTTATTTTTATTTGTGTTCCATTGTTATATATTTATACTATATATATATATTAAAATAAATATTATTTAATTAATTAAGTGTCTTACTTATAAATATATAATAAAACATACACAAATATCTATTGTGAAAAATAAAAAACTCGTAGTATAATATCACCATATTTGTTATATTCTTGGACCAGTACATGTATTATTGATAAAATTGTAAATTACATACAATGGAGATAATTGATATCATTGATAAATTCATGTTCTTGTTCTTTGATTTCTTTTTTTTCTTATATAAATATATATAATAAAATAAATAAAAAATGGGTACAAAATACAAAACTCTGTAGATAATCGATATATTTGATAATAATTATAATCATGTTCTTGTCTGCATAATAAAATAAATGATTAAACACACTTATAATTCGCATTAGAATTTACTTATCCGAGGTGTAGTTATAAATGTTTTAAAATCAGTAAGGAACGCGATTCTAAATAACATCTTTGTTATATTCTTGGTCCCATACATTTATTGTTTTATAATTCGCGATTTTAAATCGCGTACCTTCATTAAATAAGTAAGGTACGCGATTTTTAAATATTTAAAAATATTAAAAATATTTAAAAATCGCGTACGCGAACGGACGTTTGTTCACATGATCCCCGGTTATTATTAGTGATTTATTAATGATATTATGAGATATAATGTAATTTTAGTAACACGTGTTACGTACGTTTATTAAAATAAATTATTGTATTGAACGAACCTTAAATGTGATTATTTATTTTTTATTATTTTCTATAATTATTTCAGTTTATATATTTTCTAAGTGATAATTTTGTTGGATATATATATATATATATATATATATACATATATTTATATTTATATACTGTATTATGCAGCAGTACATGCACGTATACATATATATATATATATACTAAATTATACTAAAATATAAATATATGAATATATGTATATGTATATATATATATATATATATATATATATATATATATATATATATATATATATATATATATATATATATATATATATATATATATATATGTTTTCATAAATACTTAGTATACAAATACAAAATATGTTAAATCATGCAAACACTGTAATGGCTGTAATAAAGTAAGTGCTCATAGGAGTCATAACAGAGATTGTAACAAAGATATGATATTTTGTATGGTAATTATTAAATATATATATATATATATATATATATATATATATATATATATATGTATACATGTATTTATTATATTTATAGTGTAATATTATATTTAATAATATTAATAATGATACAAAATTGTAATTAATAAAAAATATGAACATGTGCGTGTTTAATATATTGGCTACGGCGTGCAGATAAAGTTTCACTTAATTAATAATCGAAATAATATTTAGTAAATATATTTCTAGTAACATACAAATAACTTATATGTGTAACTTATAACCAAATAATATGTATATGCTTATTGTTGTGTAAATTAATTGTATATTAAGTTAATATTAACTCTGAACTATATGACTTATGAACAAGGGCTATGCATGAAGGGCCGCACACTTTATAAATGAACACTAGTGTAGGAGGTAATTGACAGCTGAATATTTCGAGAGTTCAATGTGGGCGGTCTTACATCGTCACGCTCTACTGCACATGCTAACATATTCTGAACGTGTAACACCTATATGCATAGAATATAATGCGTATACAAATTAACTCCGAATCGTTTATATACCGTGCATACAAACACATACATATTTATTATTTATATAACTATATTTATATACATATATACATACATCCCTACATGCACACATGAATATTTATTATTTATATAAATATATACACATATACACACAAATACCTACATCCATATATGCATATAATTTATATATACTTATTTATATCATAAATGTTATATTATATTATCCAATTTTGTATAGTTAATAGCTGTATGTTGTAGCCACGTGGAAGGCATCACTGTGTATGCTGGCTATACTATAGGTGTAGGTTAAATCTAGTAATCAATGAAGGTGGTAGTCAGATGTGTGGATATCACAGGAATCATGGGTTAAGAAAAGGTCGTCATTTTATAATATACTTTACATATAGGTAATATATATATAAATATACATTTAGTTACATTATTAGTTATTTATATATACTAGTTATATCATATAAACACTATTTACTAAATATATACGAATGTATTATAGCATCATAACAATATTGAACATGTGTACTATATATCGAATACTATATATCGAATCATAGTGTATATTAATCTAGGTCATCGAGGGATTATAATTAGACAAAGGACTTTGCTAATTTATATATAGATGTTACATAATTACACACGCACACACTTCTATATTGACTTATACATGTAGATTATTATACATGTTGTACACTATTATCTTATCAATCCATCTGACGATATTATGTCAATTAATGATGACGACGATGACAATGTTGATAATGTTAATGAATAGCTTCTGTTATTTTGTTACGTGTACATAGTATTATATAATGATATCATTATTATTATATATAACTCATATTATAATGTATTAATATATTTCATAATAAATAAAATAAATACATTCAATACTTTTTTATCATATACAATATAACTTAACAAATATTATATATAACTATACATACATTAAACCTAGCTATATGTATTTGCATTATCAAATGTATTTAACTAATTACTATATAGAAATATATGGATATAAAATTGGATAACATAAAGTAGTGTTGTGTGCATTTCCCTACATGTATATGTAACTAAGTCAATATAGAATTGTGTGCGTGTGTAATTATGTAACATCTATATATAAACTAGCAAAGTCCTTTGTCTAATTATAATCCCTCGATGACCTAGATTAATATACACTATGATTCGATATAGTACACATGTTCAATATTGTTATGATGCTATAATACATTCGTATATATTTAGTAAATAGTGTTTATATGATATAACTAGTATATATAAATAACTAATAATGTAACTAAATGTATATTTATATATATATTACCTATAGGTAAAGTATAGTATAAAATGACGACCTCTTCTTAACCCACGATCCATGTGATATCCACACATCTGACTACCACCTTCATTGATTACTAGATTTATCCTACACCTATAGTATAGCCAGCATAAACTGTGATGCCTTCCACGTGGCTACAACATACAGCTATTAACTATATACAATTGGATAATATAATATAACATTTATGATATAAATAAGTATATATAAATTATATGCATATATGGATGTAGGTATTTGTGTGTATATGTGTATATATTTATATAAATAATAAATATTCATGTGTGCATGTAGGGATGTATGTATATTTGTATATAAATATAGTTATATAAATAATAAATATGTATGTATTTGTATGCACGGTATATAAACGAACCGGAGTTAATTTGTATACGCATTATATTCTATGCATATAGGTGTTACAAGTTCAGAATATTTTAGCATGTGCAGTAGAGCGTGACGATGTAAGACCGCCCACACTGAACTCTCGAAATATTCAGCTGTCAATTACCACCTACACTAGTGTTCATTTATAAAGTGTGCCGCCCTTCATGATTCCCCCCTATAAGCTATAGGACCTATATATATGACCTATATATGTTAATGTTGATAGGGAATACATTTAATTTATAAATTTAATCCAGGGAGATAAATAATCTGTATAATACTATGTCGGTAAATTCTACTTTATTTATGAAAAACGAACTTTTTTTATTACGGATCTG
Organism: Osedax fenrisi; assembly: GCA_964019155.1. Classification (NCBI taxonomy): domain Eukaryota; kingdom Metazoa; phylum Annelida; class Polychaeta; order Sabellida; family Siboglinidae; genus Osedax; species Osedax fenrisi. The sequence continues at coordinate 81,568 of OZ025245.1, forward strand.
TTGATGATTTAGTGATGATCTTATCGGGATATTGTATATCTCAGTTTGAAAATAGTGTCACATGCATGTAAAGTGAACTCGTAAAAAATTAAATAAATTAAAATATTGTATATTTTAAATATTATATTATATTATAAATAATAATTTGATTGAATCGTACTTATGAATCTTGGTCTAGTTTGTGGTACGCAGGTATATATTCAGTTAATTACTATCATATATATATATATATATATATATATATAATAGTTTTAAAATAGATTAGAATAATATAATATAACATACAATGATTTTAGTACTACAACTACAACTACTACCACTACTACTACTACCACTACTACTACTACTACCACTACTACTACTACTACTTCTACTACTACTACTACTACTACTACTACTATTACTACTACTACTACTACTACTACTACTACTACTACTACTACTACTACTACTACTACTACTACTACTACTACTACTACTACTACTACTACTACTACTACTACTACTACTACTACTACTACTACTACTACTACTACTACTACTACTACTACTACTACTACTACTACTACTACTACTACTACTACTACTACTACTACTACTACTACTACTACTACTACTACTACTACTACTACTACTACTACTACTACTACTACTACTACTACTACTACTACTACTACTACTACTACTACTACTACTACTACTACTACTACTACTACTACTACTACTACTACTACTACTACTACTACTACTACTACTACTACTACTACTACTACTACTACTACTACTACTACTACTACTACTACTACTACTACTACTACTACTACTACTACTACTACTACTACTACTACTACTACTACTACTACTACTACTACTACTACTACTACTACTACTACTACTACTACTACTACTACTACTACTACTACTACTACTACTACTACTACTACTACTACTACTACTACTACTACTACTACTACTACTACTACTACTACTACTACTACTACTACTACTACTACTACTACTACTACTACTACTACTACTACTACTACTACTACTACTACTACTACTACTACTACTACTACTACTACTACTACTACTACTACTACTACTACTACTACTACTACTACTACTACTACTACTACTACTACTACTACTACTACTACTACTACTACTACTACTACTACTACTACTACTACTACTACTACTACTACTACTACTACTACTACTACTACTACTACTACTACTACTACTACTACTACTACTACTACTACTACTACTACTACTACTACTACTACTACTACTACTACTACTACTACTACTACTACTACTACTACTACTACTACTACTACTACTACTACTACTACTACTACTACTACTACTACTACTACTACTACTACTACTACTACTACTACTACTACTACTACTACTACTACTACTACTACTACTACTACTACTACTACTACTACTACTACTACTACTACTACTACTACTACTACTACTACTACTACTACTACTACTACTACTACTACTACTACTACTACTACTACTACTACTACTACTACTACTACTACTACTACTACTACTACTACTACTACTACTACTACTACTACTACTACTACTACTACTACTACTACTACTACTACTACTACTACTACTACTACTACTACTACTATTACTACTACTACTACTACTACTACTACTACTACTACTACTACTACTACTACTACTACTACTACTACTACTACTACTACTACTACTACTACTACTACTACTACTACTACTACTACTACTACTACTACTACTACTACTACTACTACTACTACTACTACTACTACTACTACTACTACTACTACTACTACTACTACTACTACTACTACTACTACTACTACTACTACTACTACTACTACTACTACTACTACTACTACTACTACTACTACTACTACTACTACTACTACTACTACTACTACTACTACTACTACTACTACTACTACTACTACTACTACTACTACTACTACTACTACTACTACTACTACTACTACTACTACTACTACTACTACTACTACTACTACTACTACTACTACTACTACTACTACTACTACTACTACTACTACTACTACTACTACTACTACTACTACTACTACTACTACTACTACTACTACTACTACTACTACTACTACTACTACTACTACTACTACTACTACTACTACTACTACTACTACTACTACTACTACTACTACTACTACTACTACTACTACTACTACTACTACTACTACTACTACTTCCTGTTTATCATTTATTTGTTAAACAACAATTTAATTTAAAATTAACTCATCTCGCGAAATCCAATATTCAGATAAGTTTCCCCCACATATATTACGATCATCATACCTATAAACACATAACACACATTATCCACTTATTATTTATTTTTTTCATTCACTACCTTTTACATAAATTCAACTTTATATCATTCATATTTAAAATATTTGTCAAAATCACTGAAGCATTACATCTGTTGTTTACATTTTCTCTATTCTATTATTTCATTTTATAATATCTATATTCATAATACCATTGCATTACTACACACTATACTTACACTATTCATATACATTCATATACATTATATACATTTACAATATTCATACACATTATATACACTTTCAACATTCATACATACGTGTATATATATATATATTTATATATATATATATATATATATATATATATATATGTATATATATGTATATTTATATACTCTCATATACATTTTGTTTATCTTTCACTGTATATAATACAACTTTATATTTGTATTATTCAGTACATGCATATTAGTTCACACTTGGTAATTTACACATATTAAATTATCACATAGTGAATATAAATATATACTACTATACCAATATGGCTGATACACACTGTACACAATGTAATAAACCCACTATTATAGAATACACTACATGCCTGTGCAATATAAAAATTCATTATGAATGCTTATACCCATACAAAAGTTTACCAAAACCTTGGGTATCAAACAACCCAGTTAAAAAGAATGTAACATCCCTAATAGAATCAAGTTCCTTTCAATTCATATGCAATAACTGTTCTAATCTGAAAAAACCTTCCCCAACACCCAAATCACCCTTACCACCTATAGTTTCTCCATTAAATGACATTAATACAATAACAGAACTGATCACAAATATAAACTGCCGACTTGATAAACAAGATAAAATACTTACCAATATCACTGAACTCCTGAAAACAACTCACTATAACTCACAGACCCGAACTCACTTTCCCGCTACTAATACAACTACATATCAAGCACACCCTCACATCTCCCACTCACACCCTACTCAAACTACAGCTTCCTCTTCCAGCTCCCGTCATCGAATACAACCCAATACTATTGCAAAAGCACCTCCCCTGCTGAAAAACGATTTTGTTTTATCAAACTCTATTGTAATTGAACACCTTACTCCCAGTCAAAGTACGAAAGTTTTCCTAAATGAATTTTTATCATACATTCATATATCCCCTGATACTATTCTATCCTATAAGATTGCCAAGTCGATTGCAATCATTATTTTTAAGTCAAATCAATGTTATCAGGCTTTCATATCAAACCTATGCAATACCAGAAACAATCTACGATATTCTAATCTTTATTTTCGTAAAGAGCGCACCTATTCCGAAATGACACGTGGTAGAATAATCTATCACGCTTATAAAGAACATCTAATTCCATCAAATGTAAAATGTACATTTAATAACAAAACGAATATATTTGAATTAAGACCAACTCTAAATAACTCAATAAAGATCGATTGGAACTCAGAAGCAATACACATATCCGAACTAAACTTTAACAAATGGAAACTATCCTACGAACATTATCTTAAGACTCCAAACCCACACCATACACCTTCATTACCACCAACATTACCACCAACACCACCACCACTCCATAACACGCCCACCACATCCACTTCCACACTAAATACCTCTACATGACTGTCCAATGATATTAGCCTGTATCACACTTCCGATGATCACAATAACATATCAACACACTGCCCTCCAATAAACTCATCCAACTCTACGACATATTCCACCTATAAACTTTTAAAGACCTCATCCCATAAATCCCCATTAAAAGCTGCTAATACTTTTATCAATAATACTAATACCACCACAACAAATATTCCTCACCTCAAATCCGCCACTCTTAATGTACACTCGATTAGAAACAAGGTCGATATTATCATTGAACTTTTCAAAGATCTAGACCTTGACATTCTATACATCACTGAAACGTGGCTATCCACAAACGACACACCCATCATTGCATCACTGAATAATGACATACACCATTTTGTGCACCTCCCTCGTGATGGCACCCACTATGGCGGTGGGATCGGTATTCTCTATAACAATAATATTAAAATGACCAACAATAAAGATCTAGAACAATTACACTCTGAAGCATTTGCATGTACATTCCATCCCATCAACTCACATCCATTCACTTTTATTACAATATATAGGCCCCCACATCATTCCATTCCTAAATTTATTGTAGAACTGAATAATCTATTAAATACCACAAACATGCATACAACAATTCTAGGTGACTTCAATATACCCATATCCAATAATTCACACTACTCCAAACTACTTAACAATACTATAGAATCCCACAACTGTATCCAACATGTCAACAAACCAACACACTCAACTGGAAACATCCTCGACTTAATAATAACCCACGACACGAACACATCCATTACAGACATTACTGTTAACCGACTCATAACCGACCATCATATACACAGTTAAAAAAATCCGATTCCTACGACGATTTTATTTTAGGAATCGGATTCAAATTGGAAAACAGATTCCTGTAAAGTTTGTTTAGGAAACGGTTTATAAAATCGATTCCCACTATTATCGTGCAGGAATTATTATCGATAAAAACGATTCCTAGACTAATTATTAAGAATCGGTTTTTAAAACCGATTCCTAAACTAATTATTAAGAATCGGTTTTTAAAAACGATTCCTAAACAAATGATTAAGAATCGGTTTAAGTTATTGATGTAAGAATTTCTTAAATTATAGGAATATTATTTTTTTAATATAGAAAGAATAAAATATTATACCTTTTATTTATTTTAATATATTGATTTAATTGTTATCTATCCAAATTAATTATTAATTATTATTTTAATTTTATATTTAAGTTAATATACTGATTTTAATAAATAAAATATTATTTAAAAAACAAAAATTATGTAAGTAATGCTTTTTATGTATTTTTCTAAGTTATCATAATCTCATTCAAGTGATACATTGAATTACAATTTTAATCATAATTATATTGATAATACAATTGTAATCATGTTGAACTAATTGCTCAATATTGAATATAGGAGTTGGATATTGAATTAAATATTATAATGTATTATTATTGAATTTAAGTTTTAAATCTAACTTAAATGAACTTATATAATACATTATAATATATGAGTTAATACTTTGCTACGATACAAATATGTATTTTAATATTATATTTTACATCTAAACTTACGTTAAAACTTACATCAACAACTTACGTTAAACCGATTCCTAATAGTTTAGGAATCGGTTTCAAATTAACCGATTCCTATAGTAATAGTTTAGGAATCGGTTTAATATAAACCGATTCCTATAGTATTAGTTTAGGAATCAGTTTCAAATAAACCGATTCCTATAACCATTTAAGAATCGGTTTCAAATAAACCGATTCCTAAACTAGAATTTTAGGAAGCGATTTAAAACCGATTCTCATTAAGACACTCAGGAAACGATAATAACGCAAATAGGAATCGGATTTTTTTAACTGTGTAGTCACTTTTTCAATACACTCTCCTAAACACAAACGACAACCTACAA
>OZ025245.1:95000-187500 GCA_964019155.1 Osedax fenrisi
TATTTAACATTCCATACTTATATTTGATGATACCATGGAGAAATTATTATTATTTTATGTATAAACGTATTTATTTATGTATAAGAACTAATGTTTATATTCTATTATTTGTGTACATTCCCGAGAGTTCCTATTTTCTTACGCAATAAAATAACACAGCATTCAATCCAATAAAGTTAACTATACATTATCTATGTATATATTGTATATAACATTCTTTATTTTCAGAGATTAAAACATAGTTAACCATTTATAAATAGTCACCAATAAAATGGAAATAACCACGAATACGCCATCTACGATACACACCACTCCGGTTGAGTATATTGTAATACAAGACGCTAGGTTGTATACACCCATACCTCATATCAATGATGACAATGCAGATAAAAAGATGATGGCAGGTAACGCACCTTAATTCTTAATTGTAATATACATCAATACTTATTATACATTATTATCTCTATAATAATAATATATATATATATATAATTATAATTATGATGTACTAGTTATTAGCTATTATTATTATGATTATTTATTTACTATATTATATAATAGTATACTTATGTTATTACTCATATATTTATAATAAAATAAATGAGCATACAATAATAAGTATTAATACCATCGTATTTTCATTAAATAATATCTATCATCACTATATAATTATAATAATATTAATAATAATAATAATACTAATAATAAGAATGATAATAATGATAATTATAATGATAATTATAATAATAATACAATTTTTACTAAATATAATTTTATTATAATAATATATATTATTTTATATAATGAAACTCACAAACATTATAATAATATGAATATATATAACTACATAATTACATTAATGTATATGAATATATAATATAATAATATATATATATATATATATATAATTATGTATTACATATACTTTATTTAATTTTAAATTTGATTTAGATTTCATTAAATAATAATATACATGTCAGTTGTATTAGCAATATTATATGGATAATACATAATTGTTGATTCTTGTTTTAAATTTATCTATGATAATTAAATATATGTATATATATATATATATATCAAATGTATTATTATATATATATATCAAATGTATTATTAGCTTAATTATTATAATATCGAAACATTTACAGTGTTTATAGTGATCTTTCTGATGTTAAATCTATGCATACTGATAGTGTACTTAAAAGAACGTATCAACAAACAAAGAATAAAACTAATTAACTATAATCTAGAATGCCTCACTAATAACAACCGTACTATAGCCGATTCCAACTACTGTCTAAATAGACTGTCCACCGGATACGACTTGAATACGGTTTCTAGTATATATATTTAAAATAAAATATATTTTATAGAATATATATATCTAGTTACTGTTTTAGGAAACGTTTTAATAGATATTATTTACAAGTTCATTATTATTGATAAAAATAAATTAGAGGTAATAAAAGTTATAAATAAATGTACTTATTGTTAAAATGTATGACTATAATGGGATTATAAAATTGATGATGAATTAAATTAATATTTGATCTAATCTTTCTTAATCTATCTTTAAGGACAAATTAATGTAGACATGTCTACAGGCTGCAGCCTGTAACAATAAATTTTATAACAATTATGCTAAAGATATTTGATATTTAACATTATCCTTCAATTTATTAATTTGAATTTGAATTTGAACCTATGTGCATATTTATTATAAACTATATTTATATCGTCCAATGAAATACTATAGATGTATAGATATGTATTGTTGTAATTTTTAATTCCACTATTATCAATATAATTTTGAATATATCAACATATTGGTTACAACAAAATATAGACTAATTTAAAGTACTTATATCACATATGATTTAAAAGATGCATTTAAAAGAACGGAATTCATAATTAATATTTTAAATATTATATTTGTATTAATATCATTGTTTTTAGGTTACTACATTTTATTTTAATAACTCATGGACCTTGTATGATTTAATACAAATTTAATTTCATAATATATAGATTTTAATCGAGAATTTACAAGTTATATAAGAAATGGGAAATACACTATTTTCAATCTTTACTATCAACATTATTAAAATTAATTTCAACTAATAAAAATAATAAATTATTCTCATATAATTTTAATTGTATTCAAATTTAAATAATAATTAATATAGTAAATTAAATCTAAAGTAAACTATACATTTATATAACTTATATAACTTTATAGGGGAAATTAATCTAATACGGACATCTTAACAATAAATGGTCTTAACATTTTATGACTCAATATTTTTATTAAAAAATTACAATATATTAATATTATATGATTATAGATATTATTGTGATTTTGAAATTTTATTTAATATTTGTATTGAATAGCTAACTGGGGTGTCCGTATTCGGTACCCATGTACGAATACGGGCACCCTATATATCACTATATAAACTATATGTTATTGATGATTAAATCAGACAAATTACAATAACATTATTTATAATTAATTTTATGAACAATTTATTATAATTTAATTAGTTAATAATTTATTTATTTTTATTATTTTTTTAATTAATAATACAATTTAAGTACCTAATAATACAAATTTTAGATTTATCTTTATTGGTGGAGTTAATATTATAACGCACGCGATTTTTATGAAAATCAGTATAGTTCATACGCTGCGCGCTGATTGGTTATAGGGTGTCCGTATTAAGAAATATAGAGTGTCCGTATTAGGAAGTCACATGACTTATAACTTAATGAATATTTGATAATATATATAGAAATTATAAATATAATTTTAGAATGCTTTATTTGTTAATAATATAGTGTTTTATTTTATATCGATACATTTATATATTCTTGAGAAGGTTTTAAGTTGTAATTTGTTTTCATAAATTTAAAAACGTAATACAAAAATCAGTTTATTGGATATAATAGCAATATTTTGAATAATTAAAAAATAAAAAATAAATTTATATATTTATGAATATTTTATTCATTAAACATTTTTTTGTAGGATTTATGGTTTCTGAGATACCGAGAGTGTCCGACTGACACTGTCCGTATTCGGTTACTTTCCCCTATATATATATATATATACTATATTTATTGAATCGTAATTTCTTATACAATAACAACAGCGGATAAAAAGTGACACTTCAAAAAGTCTTACAACAAACGTTATTATAATTAATTCAAATTAATTCAAATAAGTATTCTTGTATAATTGTAATGGTATCCAAATATAAAAAATACTTACTATAGTAAATTAAACATAAATAAAATATACATGGTTATATAATTAATATAACACAACTATATAATATTATATATATATATATATATATTACTAATATAATAACTATATTTATTGAATCATAATTTCTTATACAATAACAATAGCGGATAAAAAGTGACACTTCAAAAAGTCTTACTCCATACGTTATTATAATTAATTAAAATAAATATTAATAATTAATAAATAAATTAAACATAAAGTAAAATATACATTGATATATAACTTATATAACTTATATATATATATTTATATATATATATATATATATATATATATTTATATATATATATATATATATACTGTTAACTATATATATATATATATATATATATATATATATACTATATACTATATACTATAGTTATTGAATCATGATTTATTATACAATATTAATAGCGGATTTATAGTGAAACTTCAAAAAGTCCTGTACTTGTAAATATTATAAATACCTACGAGGAAGAACCCATGAAAACACAATTAGAATAAGTAATACATATTCATTGATTCACTGAGAATTGTGTAATCAATGCTTATTTATTATTAAATAACACTATTAATAAATACAACAAATATACAATTTCATTTCCTAAATATATACCTATGATATAATGCTGTGATGACTACATTATTAACTAAATATTTATAAATGATAAGTGGTTATCGATAACTTATTGTATTCATAATATAAATATGTATTCACTATTAAAATATCTACAATTCACCATATTCAACTATATATATAAAACACAAATATAATCCATGTAAAAGCTATTTAATGAAGCAAATGCTTTAATATGTCCATATATTCACTATAATATCAACACCATGAACCTACTTAATAATTCAAGTTAATAAAAACTGGACCAAAGTAAACGTATCTACAAATCGACCAACACAAATTATGATAACAAACTAAAATATACTAAATTCTCTATTAAACTAATGCTGATATCTTCTTCGGGGATAAACTACTAATTATGAATACCAGTAAACTCGGACCACTTTTGAAGTAAAAATCGGACCACTTTTGAAGAAGATTCGGACCAGTTTAAAATAACTATATATAGTATATACTATAGAGTATACTATATACTATATAGTATATACTTCTATAATATGGGTTAAAGCATAAAGTGGTCCGAGTTTTCTTCAAAAGTGTTTCTAATTTATTTCAAAAGTGGTCCGAGTTTACTGGTACCCCTAAATATGATCACTTCACTATGTCAAAACGTTTGGGGGATAAAAGAGTGGCCGGTGTCATATAATACATCGTCCGCATCCCAAAAATCGTCCCCGATTGTCACGTGACAACAAAATCGATGATATTTCACTAAATACACATACGAATCGCTTCAAATTTAAACCACATATAAGTAGTTGGTATTTTTGTATATACCAACTACTTATATGTGGTTTAAATTTGAAGCGATTCGTATGTGTATTTAGTGAAATATCATCGATTTTGTTGTCACGTGACAATCGGGGACGATTTTTGGGATGAGGAAAAAAATCAACGTCTAATTATGCTTTAAAATAAAGTAATACTCAAATATATAAAGTAGAATGGAGATGACTTTAAAAATACCAGATTAAACGATAATAAATTAAATAACTTAATGCGGGTGTTGCGCTCAACACCCGCATTAAATTCAAATTACAATTATTTCAATAATTAACTGAAAATGCGTATAATGTTTTTTAATTAAAATGGTATATAGAGACAATTTTATAATACGATTTTATAGTATTAAACTTAAAATTGAAATATAATAACTTCTGTCGATTCAGAATTTTAAAATATTAATTTATTGTCGTTTAATCTGGTATTATCAAATTAATCTCCATTCTACTTTATATATTTGAGTATTACTTTCTTTTAATGCATAATTAGAAGTTGATTTTTTCCAAATAAGTGTATTTACATATTATTCATATGTGGTTTAAATTTTAAGCGATTCGTATGTGTATTTAGTGAAATATCATCGATTTTGTTGTCACGTGACAATCGGGGACGATTTTTGGGATGGGGACGATCTATTATATGACACCGGCATAAGAAACAAATAACTATAGTTATAATCATCCCCTTTCCAAAGAAAGGTTATTCAAGAAATTTCTCAAACTATCGAACAATTAGTCACGCCAGCAACATAAGATATCTTAAGATTAACAATTGTTAAAAATACTTTTGGAAAGATTAAACCTACAAGCTGAACATAATATGTCATAAGAACAATCAGGCTTTATAAGAGGAAGTAATAGGACAGGCCTACAGTCGAACAAATCGTAAATTGCCTAGAAAAATATCTAGGTGTTCAAAAAACCTTTTTCATAACTTCATTGATTTTAAAAATGCATTCGATCGTGTATGGCACGAAGGACTATAGTATATACTTGAGTATGTGTTTATACTTGAGTATCGGGACATACTTAGGTATGTCCCATATCCCCTATTCTATTTAATATCTTCATCGAACAAATTATATCAGAAATCTTGATAAATCACCATTCCAGTATCTACGTAGTCGTTAGAGAAACATACAATCTTCGATTCGCTGATAACATTGATCTAATAAGTGGCAGAAACGATGAACACACCAAATTACCAATAGTTCAATAAAACATGCAAGTGATTATGGTATGGAAAATAGTTATGAAAAGAGCAAAACCATGGTGTTAAAGTGTACATGCAAAGATCAGAATGAATGGAGAAATATTGAAAGAGGTAGGGTAACCTATACATTTAAATATCTAGGAAAAACTATAAATAAAGATGGTAGGAATGAATCAGAGATGCGAATCAGCTGATCTGACTAGACTAACCACCTCTACATCAACATGGATAAGATAATAACCACTACACTTATCGATAATAATCAAATAAAGATACTATTAATATTATCTACATGATAAAAGGCGCAACTGTGAGGCGAATTATATATTTGTAAATCGGTTACTCTAACTCCTGGCGTAATCTAGAAAGGTTAATTCTCGAGGGCAAGAAGTTAGAGAGTGGTTGGCAATTCTGTTCTAACCTATATCCATAACACGGATATTATGTTGCTTAATATGACATTCGCTTCCTATATATACTCTCCTTCTTTTGTATGATTATTGGACCCGCGAATGATAATTCAACATGTAGCTTGAATTCAGATAACTCCGCTGTTATAACTATTATAGGATACCTAGAACATTGTTATCCGTTTGTCAGTCAAAGCTTGTGGCTTTCGCCATGTTCATCGTATAGTCCGTTCTTACACTGAACTCAGTTCAGTGAACTGCCACCATGTTATGTATGCAAGCTATATACTTTATATGTTATCTGTATTTTAAAGATAATAAGGATTAACGAGAAACAATGTTTATTATGGATATATGTATATCGTGCGTAAATATGAGTTGTGGTATCTTAGACTGCCGAATGATAGGAATACGGTCGTATATAGGTAATATAGGCATATCCTAATATAATAGCGTTATACAAATAGATATGCATATACATTGTACATTGTACATTATACAATGGACATTGTACATGTGGCATTCATATTATACTAGTTGCATATACATACACATATACACATATACACATATATATATATATATATATATATATATACTAGATATATGACATTGATAACCTTTACAGTTATCCTCCATCTTCTTCGTACTTTATGCAAGAAATACAATCATTATAGAAAAATAATATCTATTAATATTACTTTATTCTCCTCTGAACTTGTATCAATTATTTTATCCTTACCCATATCCATAGATATAGAGTACCAGTACTGGTACTCTAAATCTATGCCCATATCCCCTGAATCACTAAAACCCACTATCACCCTTATACATGACAAATAGTCCATTGTTCTATCTAATATTTGTTCTCTATATAATAATTACCAATGGTTTACATCTTAAGTGATCTCTAATTAAACTGAAAGATCATACCGTTGTGTTCCTTTTCCTGAAAACCTTCTCTATATTTTACCAATCATCCAGGCAAATTCTACACATCACATATCATTAAAGATAAATCTTATACTACACAAATAAAACAATAGCCTTTCATGGTGAAAGTTTCATCCAATCCTCGTGCCACATTTGCCTTATCTATATAACGTATTGCGTCATATCCCTCTTTGAATTTTCCTACCAATATTCCTAAAAATAAACTATGTAATTAATTCTCCATATTTATAGCGAATAAAATCTTATCTACTTATTCAAGAATTAAACCTACTTACCTTCATATATACCACATCATCCATTATATGTTAACCAATAAACCAATTGATAATTGATAAGTAACCAAATCTATATATATATATATATTTACCATATATATATATATGGTAAATATATATTTATATAACCTATACCAATCTATATTTACTTATATACCTACTCTCACTCAATATCTAACATGTATGACCTTATTTTAAAATCTACATCCTCCTTCCTAGGAACTACATATTAAAAACTTGATAGTAGACCTATCCTATTCCACTATTTGCATAATTTATTATAATCTTCTCTTTACAATGGAATATTACCCCCTATTTTTAAAATAATATCGTCACTCTCATCCTTAACAAAACTTCTTCTAACCTTAGCTCATGTGTAACTAACTAACGTCCACCTTCCCTTTATCGGTAACATTATTGAACGAATCGTTGTTCAATAACTAAATAGGTTCATATCACTAAACTTCATCGTGTATTTCGTAAAGGTTCTTCAACCGATTAGTCTCGCGATTACCTGCTTAAGTAGCTACTTCAAATCTTAAACAATATCTATGCCAAAGTTTATCCCTGGCTATAATATCAACTGGTTCTCCATTATTTCTCGTAAGCCACGATTTTAATTAATGTTACTGTCCTCAAATCGATAAATTATTACACCATTAACAAGTGTTAAATTATATGATATCCAATTATAATCTCTCCTCCCTAAATCCTCTCCAGATAATGGTCAACTAATTGCATGTGCCTCTTCTATTATATAATGACTACTATCCAACAATATTATGATATATTCCTCAAAATACTCCCAAACATTCTCTTCCTTCTAACTTGATAAACATCTTTTTCCACCTTCCAACTAGGTTCTCAATCTTTGTTTCGAATTTGATTTTGTTATATTTTTTTCTAGCCATATTATTAAAATTACCAATGCTTCTAACTATAATTTATTTAGAATCGATCTATTCGTAAACATATTACTTGTCACATGTGTGTTGTCCTTATTATTTCACTTATAATTTCTCGTATTGATTATTGTTTCTGTTTATTATATTACCGTCTTGTTTCCTCAATCACCCCATTAAACAGAATCATCAGACTTTACATACTAAATATTTTCGATGTTCAGACTTTCTGAACGTTCCCCAATTGACTCCTTTCAACCTCTATCAATCTTTCCCCCTTTATAAAATACTCCATATTCATCTATCTTAACCACAACTCTATTTTAATTCCTCCACTCCTTCATATATATTTTAATTATTCATAATTCGTACTATTACCTATGATACTCGTTCACTTTCCATTATATATCTCGTTATCACACATCCATCTTCCCTTAAATTCCATAAACGATTATAATTATACATCATCCCATAACTTTGGAATGTACTCCCTTGATCTACAATATTAATTCAATCTCCCACATCATTCAATACTCATCTCAAATTATATATATCCTATATCTAATTTCCTTATATTATTCATATATTTTATATATTGTTCTTATTACTTTCACATCAGTTCATTAATGAAATAATAAAATGTCAACATTGTGGTTGTTGTATTTTATAGGTTATTAAATTATCTTCATCGAACTTCATCGAATTATTATAAAACGTATATAATCACCATGTGTTTGTGAAGTAAATAAACTATATATAAAGAAATAAATAAATATATATAGAACATATTATAAAAAATAAATATATATTATTTTAAATACTTTAATACCTTATATTATAATATTAAGAATTGATATATATATATAAATATATAAAAGAATTCACTTTTATTAGAAAATTGATTTATAAAATAAATAAAATCTACAATGAGTAACGCGTTGAAGTATGAATATGAACGATGATGAAATAAGTCGTAGGAGTAAATGTAAACAAACGATACAAAATGATTGGTTAATAAATATAATGTACGCGTTGCGGAAGACGATATCAATTATTCACAAATTATCGATCAGTGAATAAGACGAGACTCGCGTACACATTTGTATAATACATCACGATACACTTAATGATTTGGTGTAAGTAGTGTCATTCGTTATAAAGTTTGTGCATTATGTACAGGTGTTTCAAGTCGGGTGTGACCGGATCATTAGAACCACCCCAACCAACAGTGCAAGAAGGCGAACAGATGTAGTAGAACGAGGTACGTGTATGTGATCAACGTTTGTACGTTCTCGTCCCTCAGGGGCTTGGGTAGCGATAAACTGCGGCGAATTAGAAGTTTTAATAAATTATATATATGTAATAAGTTTAAATAAACTGTTATACTATGGTATGTAGATTACACACACGCGCGCACACACACACACATATATATATATATGAATATCCGTTTATATTATATGTCTATTAATTTAATATTCTTGAAATAAATATTCATTCATTCATTCATATATATATATGTAATGGTTTCATTACTAGAAATATAACTTTATTTTTTATAATTTAGAGACTCACGTCATATATGCGCTAGGCTCAATTATATTTCATTAGTCGTGATACCACCAATAGCGACTGACTTACTTATTACAAACTATTATTATTGGAACTGAGGTAATGTGTATCTCATAAATGTATATTGTTCCTAATCATTATTATTTATATGGTTTGGTTATCTAGGTGATTGATGTTTAATTAATAAAGATAAAATACTTTCTGATTATTGTACTTAGGCCACGGCTACATGTATATATATATATATATTATGTGTATGTTATTTAAGACGTTTTTATTATTAATAAATCTGATTATATAATACTTTAATTATGAATTTTGTATTATAAAAGTAAGGATATGAACATTAATAAAATTATATATAGTTACAAAATATATATACATTAAATTATATATTTACGTAAATTAAATTATTTTCTTTAATAATTTATTAAAATGATTAATACATGAATAAGATTTATCAGAGATTTTGCGATGCAAAGATATAACACTCCCAATCTATGCAAAGTAATTAATATGTAGGCATCCCGCTGCTAGCAATAGTATTGAAATCACTAAAATAGATATAGTTTTGGCGCGATTTGCATACTACAATGTTTTCATTGCTCTATTAAATTGCATGTAATATAAATTATCTTTTACTCGCCACATAGATATGTATAACTTTAAAAACAACATATCCTAATACATATTACATAATAAACTTTTATTTTAATAAAATATATAACCTAGTATTAATTCTAGTTTAATTTACTTCTTATTATATTAATTTACACACAATATGTAAGTTTAAAATAGTTAAAATGTTTTTTTTATTAAAAGATGAACAATATATTTGGTGTTTTAATATATAAGATGTATACGATTTTTTAGACAGAGACTTTTATAAATCAATTAATATTATATTATATTTATAACTTAATAAATATATATATATATATATATATATATTAATATATAAGTTAATATTACTAATAATTAAAACCTTGTTCTATAGAGGAATCGTTTAATTTTACTTCTAATCGGAAGAGATGTTTCAGCTGTTTTAGCACCTTCCAAATCTATTTTCACCTTAAAAGTGTATATGTGTGTAGGTGTAATAATTATACTTTAAGGGGATAATGAGAAACACACGGAAATCTATACGTTTACGTGTGGAAATAGATAGGAAATACATAGATTCAAATTAATATAGAGGTAAAAATATAATAAGTAACTTAATAAGTAAAAATTTATTAAGTTACTTATTTTATATACTATATAACTTATATATATACTATATAATATATAAGTAATTGTTATTAGCGATACTACTGATATCATGCAAAGTGATTTTGTGCGGATTGGTGATCTCACACGCAATGTTAATTTAAATAATTATTTATAAATAGTAGAATTTGCACTCCGCATGAAATCATCAAACCAAATTATAACACTCCGCACGAAATCATTGGTCATCATTATTATAAATAATTCATAAATAATTCATAAATAATTCATTAATAAATATGTATTAATAGTATGTCTTAGTAGTATGTATTAGTAGTATGTCTTAGTAGTATGTCTTAGTAGTATGTCGTCTATTGATTACAATGCATAATAGAAACCTGCGCGTCCATTAATTCTGTGTGTAAGTTCTGTGACTGTTTTACCTTTTCGAATAAATGTAACGTTAGGATAAGCTCATGTTATTATGTAATAGTTCATTACATAATATTCTAAAATGAATAATATACTTTAAAATAATGTCACATCGAGAAACCAACAAATTACATTTGTAACCATGCTCGTTATGAAGTTGAAATCAAACTAATGCTCCAAACTAATGCTCCAAACTAATGCGAATATACTAATAATAAAATGCATACTTATATCATTCAATTACATATACTATTCAGGCTATTTAAGTATGAAACAACTGCGGCAGCCTTTTAGAGTTTATTATAAAAGATATATAATGCACCATAACTAGGGGCGCTGGAACGATGGTGTGTATGTAGGGGAACAACCAATCAAAATAAATGTGGGGGTAAATGTGGGGGGGGGGACCAATATATAGGAGGTCACACTAGATTTTAAAGTGGGGGGGGACATGTCCCCCCGTCCCCCCTGTTGCATCGCCCCTAGTCATAAGGTAGCATAATAACCTCTGAATTTACTACAGATCGTAACGAGATTATTTCTGCTGTGGCAGTATCCATCTCTGTTTGCATTTTTCTCAACTCGTTCTTTTGAAGTATTTCTAATAAGATAGAGTTTTGATATTATCGTATTGATGTTTTAAAATATGATTTATCAATATATATATATTTAATTATCTGTATATATATATTGAGTTCAATTTTAGAATATTATATATGTATTTTTAGATAGAGGTGATTTTTAATTTAACATCAATCTGATACGATAAAAATATTTGACGAATATATAATAAATAGTATTATTGATGAATTCAATATATTATTTAATACATGTTTTTTACATCATTTGTTAGATGAAAAGGTACATTATATTCTTATAGAATAAGGTCAAATAGAATATATTTAATGAAAATCAACTTAATTGTTATCAGTTTTAGCACATTTTATTTTCAATTATAATCTTTTCTGTAGTCAAATGGCTTCACATTATGATAGTAGTATTTCCACATTGTCACCATTTTTTAATTTAATTTAATTTAATATTATTTTTAGATAATTAATAATACATATATTAATAATTATAAATAATTGCGAGTATAATAATTTGTGAAATAATAACCTATTTTCCTAATTTTTAAATTAAACTCCTCTTCCAGGATCGAGGTAATTTCACTTATACTGAATAATGTATGTGATCATATGAATGCGTAGTTACCATAAGGGATTAGTTATTCATAAGTCGTAATTGAGTGTAATATTGAATACAATATTTATATATAATGTTTCAGTACTAAAGTCAAATGTAATATTGTAATATTATACTATATAATGTAGTTTTGTCGTAAATAAGACACACTTGCAGCATGAAAATAATATGTAATTAATATGAAATGTATTGTACGGTAAGGTAAAGTAATAGAACCTTCTAGATTGTGGAGAATGCACGTCTGCATAATTTGCAGTAACCGATTTCTCCATAGAAATTGATTCTCTTGTTGTCTGTTGATGAATTAACATTATTACAATGTTAATTATACTAGCTAATATATCTTAACTAAATACAAATTATAATATGATATATATATATATATATATATATATATATATATATATATATATATATTATTATATATATATATATATATATATATATATAATAATTAGAAGTTATGTTATATTTGATAAAAAACGACTTTATATTTTATATATTTTATATATACATATATTAATATATTTTAGTGTTATTTATTAAAATTAATATAATTACTATTATTTTTATTGTTGATATTTATATACGACCTTCGCCTTGTTTTTCGATTTCTGCACTAGTACCTCATGTTCCCGTTCAGAAATCTAACAATGAGGACATTCGATAAAGACATGCTTACGGTTATAAATATGTGTGAATATTTTATAAATAATATTAAAATGAAAACAATCGCATACACTTCAGATAAGCTATACACGGTATACAACTGAACATTATAATTATGAGTTAATCATTCAGTGATTGCTCTGTATATTTGTTGATAATATACACATGATATTTTAGATTCGATTTATTTAAAATTATATTTCAAAAACAGTTTAAAAGTTTATCGATAGATAACTTTGATATCGTACAGATAATGTAACAGACGCTACTTAGGTATATGATTATGAAATAAGTAATAAGTTTAGCGCATATAACCGATGCATATATATATAAACCATAATCCGTTCAGAAGTAACTTTAACTTCTCGTATAGCCTGTTCCTTATCTCGAATAGCTATGTCCTTATTTCGAGTGGCCATGTCCTTATCATGCATCGCTACCTATGATATAGTGTAGAAAACAGAAATAAACGACCCACTTTGATATATAGATAGATATGGTGGTATATTTAAATGCTTCTTACGTATAATATAAATGAACATATTGTTTCATTTGTGATATTTGTCTATATTTTTATCTATATACCAATATACATAGCGGGGGACACTTAGATCAATACAGGCTCCAGTGTATATTATGATATGTACACAAAAATCTGCTTTAGAATCTCCTTTTAAATATTTATTATTTTTAACAACACTTTTTTCTAGACACCTATAATACATATTATTTATGTTTTAACATAGGATTACATAATTATTTTATAATATTAGAACACAAGCTTTTCTTCATTTTTTCACATCTAGGCTAATATCTGCATGTATATTTTTAATGTTTTACTATGTTATAAAATATTCGGATGTATAAAATGATGAATACTGCCATGTTAAAAATAAAGAAAATATGTATATTTATTGAATAAAATGACTTTATGATATAGTTTTTAGGGCGTAAATATATATAGCATGCATTTTATATAACTAATTTTGTATTGCTATAAATCTATACTGTATAGTTATAATAAATTTATATTGTTCTCTATATGAGAATTCAAATATAAGATAATATCATTATCACATCGTACATAGAATTGTAATGTAGATGCCCAAATAAGGGTCAAAGGGGGCATCTAAAGGGTTATTTGTTTGCTAAATGTATTGTTAATTAGTCAATTCTGATATACATATGACTTATATATATATATAAATATAAATATTGGTATTGTCTATGTTAAAATTAATATTCATATTAATAGTGATTTAATGTTAAGCCTATTTAAAAATCGCAATAAAACTGTAATAAATTAAAATAAGACTTGCTGTAGATTGTATAGAGTACCTTCAGATCTGACCTCGTACTTTCCAAAGATAGTAGAAGTTTGTTCTTCTCGATCAAGTAATTAGCATTCAGGTCGTCAATAGTGGACTCGTGTTCGAGACGAATTTTGTCACTCATTCTCGCTAATTTATCCTGTTGTAATATGGCAACAATTAAACTATAAGTTATATATATTTGGATAAATACTCGAGTAGCGTTAAGGGTTTCACACCAACAAAAATAGCAACATTTTTATAGAGCGATATTGTTAAGGATATAGGGCAAGTGGATGCACGACTTATTCAATATTTGAATTTTCCGATATCAGGTAAATGTTTTAAAATGAATAAATAAATAATATATATAGCCCTATATCGGGCTATAAAATCAAGTTGTTTTCTTTGGTGTGAAACCTTGCTGAATATAAATGTGTGAATATATAGCTTACTCCACTCATATAACATAAATACATGGCGATGTGTGGAGAGGATAAAAACATATAGTGTAGCCTAGCATAGATTTGTATTTTACATAGATCGGTATTGCTATATCTCGCTAATTTAAAATTCTTCAATAGACATGGTTCCTCGATTTAGGTATCTTAAGATGGACGACCATTTAAGTTATTATTTTAAGTTATAAATATACTTGTCGTGTATTACTTATAAACAACTCCATACTTTTATTGAGTTTAAATTAAGTGTTTCGTTTTGTGTAAACTAGCAAAAATATACATGTATATATATATATATAATATACACATATATATATATATATATATATATATATATATATATATATATATATATATATATATATAAAGACTCTTATAGCTTTAATGGTATATTAGAGTCATAATAAAATGACAATATCAATTTAGTAAATATCATTTTTATCAATAGTATATATTATATACATACATATAAGTATAATTTAGGGCATCATAGTTTCACTAAATTTAGAACGTATTTGCATGTAAATAAATAGGAAAACAGTATTTTAACTATAAGTACATCTTCTCATTAAATATTTGGACGATCTTCAATATTTTCTAATGAAAGTATACTAATATGACTGAGCTAACCTCGAATAGTTGAGAGTTATGTTGTTTAGATGTCCTCCGTTCATTGAGGACATCTTCAGCATGCCTTCTCTTTAACATCAACACCTCATTCTGATGTCCATCGCACAGCACACCAAACTGTGTGGCACGGTTATATGTTTAGATTAGTACGGATAGCATACACTATGATAGTACTAGTTCTGGGTTTTAATGTTATCGTAATGAATAATATCTGTTATTTACGGGTTATGTATACTTCCGATTGATGTTTCAATTGAATTATTATAATTTTATATATTTTAATGGCCGGCGAAAAATATGTTTTCGGAAAATATATTTTTGAAATAAATATATGTTTTATATATAAAATTATATATAGATTGATGCATAAACATAAATATAAGTGTATTAATAATAATTTGTAAATACAACCTTATCAAAATAAACATTAAAATGATAGAAAAATGTTATACTTTTTTTTAAACTTATATTATTGCTTTTTATTTTTAAACTTAATTTTGATTCTTTGAACATCCATAACTTTTGATCTACTTGATAAATGTTTATGACACTTTCAGTACTTAATCATACTAAATATATTTTCAAATATATTAATGTATGAACTAAAATTAAAACTTAATTACTGGAAATTCTAGACATTTTTTTAATTTTAAAATTAGTGTTTTGTAGGTCATTCACTTCTTCATATAATTCTATAACATAATATATATATATATATATATATATATATATATATATATATATATATATATATATATATATATATGTGTGTATTAAAATTATTAATATTAATTATTGATAAACTATTTCAAGAAATTTAAAATATAAATATGTTATAAATACATTTAATTAAATTAAAATAATTCCTAATTAAAAAGATAAATACGCTACTGCATGGTGCATACGAAATATACATGCTCGCGATTAGGTATAGATAGATAATTATCTATTATAATAGTTGTTGATTAGAGTCAATAAGACGAATAAAGATAGACAAATATAAAGAATAATAAGAAAGATAAATAATTTGTGATTTACAAACACCGAAAGTAAATAAAATAATAATAAAGGCAATATTTGGGATGTTGAACCAACAAGCTAAATATAACCATCAAAGTTAATAGAGAGAGGATCGCTTTCATCGAGTGACATGACTTAAAATGACATAACACTTAGGAATATTACCCGCGAATATATGATATGTTTGTGTTCGCGTATGTTCGCGAGTTAAACCTTCTTATAGCTAGCCTCTCGTTCCAGATTAATGTCCTTGATCTGTTGATGTAACGCCCTTTTCTCCACCTGTAGATCTACGTAGAGAGGTGTGTGTATGTGAGTGTGTGTGTGTGTGAGTGTATGTTTGTTAATGTGCGCATTGCGACGAATGGAAAAATCATATTAATATTATAAATTAGAAAACAAACAACAATTCTTATAATAAATATGATTATTATTATACAAGTGTCTTTGAACAATATATATCTGTACCGTAAATATAGAGTGATTTATGAATTACTGATATACATGTATTCATAGACAGTAGAGACAGTAGACAATAGAGTGACCTAGATACTCGTGCTAAGAGGATCGTGTTCTAGAAGCTTCTTCATACTGTTATCTATGGCTATACTGTACATGTTGTCTATAAATAGGATAAAACCAGACGAGCGTTCAATAGTAAATACATTGATAGCGCTGGCATTTGATTGGCTAGTACCGCCGAAGTCTTATCTGCATTTATTTACATGATAAACTAATCATATTTGTAGCTAATTTATATTTACGCTCGTACAAATCATGATATGGCAACAATAAAGGAAATACGTTAGATTATTTGTGTTCAATCATATTTGATGCTAATTTATATCTATAATCATACATAGGGGTATTAAAAGGGTAGATGTGAGATTATTAGCGGACAAACCATCGTTATTGGTGGCCAGCTGAAGTTGTTTAGCATCTTCACTCTTGATACGGTGCATGAAATGCTCCTCCATTTCTGTGATTACAGAGTCCATCTTCTCTACATCGTGTTTCAACTGAAATGTAAACAGATGTGAAAACAAGGGAATGAAAATGTAAAAATAATGATAATATTTATTAGGAGAATTGTTATTTGTTTTCCGTTAATTTTCTAGTTATAATATAAATATGATTTTTCTCCTAATTATATACATACATATACAGATTACTATTGGAACCATATCTACAAACTTGTCTTTATTTGACTGTATGACTGAGAAAGAGAAACATCTCTTTTACTTAAACTTGAACCTACTGACTAACTAAACTCATCCTCATGATGTATTATGTCCTATATTAACGAAGCTCTATTGTCATGTGTAAGGGTACAGTTCATAATCTACATATATATTAAAGGACATAACCTTTATTTGTTAATTATCTAAGTGTGCATATAATATCAATATGTATGCATGCTATCTGGGTGGCAATGATAGACAATATCACTTTTATTTAGCAGTTACTTGGGAGTTACAACGACATCTTTGTATTATTTGTATTTTATAAACTAAAAAAACTTCTAATAAATAATAGTAGTAAATATATGTTAATAATATGTTTTATTAGTTATATACACTATTATATATAAACTGTGTTAAAATAAAATAATAATAGTATTCATTTATCTAACAACATGTATTATTATTGTGATAATCATCCCCACCCCCCCCATTACCACACTGACCTTGGCGACCTCTGTTCTAGAACCCGCCAGTTCTTCCTGAAGTCGGGTGTCTGTAGCTTGATACTGTAGTATCTGGTCTGCTGCCTGGCTTGCTGCAGTGTGACTAGTGTTCAACTCGTGTTGAAGGTGGCGGTTAGATGCGGCCATGTCTACGTACTGGTCCTGTGTACAGGGGGAGGGGTGGTTATAGGGCGAGTGGTTTTGGTGGTATTTCAGGGGGGGGTTATAGTGGGGATTGTAGGGGGGGTTGTAGTGGGTGAGTTTGTGACAGGGAGGCAATGCACGTATTTGGGTACACTGATTTGGTGTATTTGCATTTGAATTATTTATTAGAGATGTATTTTTATTTGTATTTATATTTTAATGTTGTATTTGATCAAATAAAGCATCAAATATACCCGATATATTTTTAATAATAATTAAATAGAAAAATATTATAAATAGGACATATTTTATGTTTTAATAATAATTTATAAAAAATGGTATATTTATAATTTATAAAACATACCAAGAGAATAACACTTGAAGTGTACTATAAAGTATACTATGAAGTATACAATCGGAAGGTACACATAATATTTGAAAAGATAATTTTGTGAATATAGTTACGTAAATAACATCATTTTATAATATTAATAAATGTGTATAGGTAATATATATAATATATATATAATATATACTATTAGAAGTATACTATTGGAATTTATATTCACAAATGCGTGTGTGTTTCTAGTGCTAATATTCGCCTGAATGTGGCTACCTCACCAGCTATACACACACCTATACCTACACCAATACACACATCTGTACACATATCTATAGCACAAGAGGTATATAAGTATTTACTATTGTTAAAGTTGATGTTGGGCTGAAGGTATATCTTCACCACAAACTATATAAGAAGACACACACACTCGTGCATTACAGTAATCGATGGACACGATGCCATGGGTGGACATAACCTTGAGGTCTTGTATATCGTCGGCGTTATCGCTGCTTTCCGACGAATGGCGCTGTCTGAAGTCTTCGTGCTGTGGGAGATGGCGGTATTAGCTAAGTCGTGACCGACACGTCACCGGTTCGAATCCCGGTCAAGGCGCTTACGTTTTAAATTTTACTAATAAAAACATAGCTAAGGATGTATCTAAGGATATCTAATAATAATAATAATAATATTTATTAGAATAATTTTTTTTTTTTTTTCTGTTAAATTAAAACGATATTTATATAATATTTTCTTCTAAAGGAAACATACATATCTAAATAATAAATTACACTTACCTTGAGACGCAGTTCTGTGATTTCCTGAACGAGTGCATTCTCTTTAGCCTTGTTTTGATCTTGTCGCGACTGCTGTTTACCTTTCAGAGAGTCTAAGGTGAGCTTTTGTTCCGCGGCCTCTTGTTTGAGCTGGGGTAAAGGGGTGGGATATGTTAAAGTTATGTTAAAGGGGAGGGGGATAGCTAACTTATAAATCCAATATTAATATCTTGGATAACTATATCTATCTAATGATCGATTTATATTTCAATCATGAATATTAACCATTTACGTCCGAGCATTTTAAAATAACATGTCGCCTAGATCCGAGCGTTTGTTTTTTTTAAAATATGTACGCACGTTTTTAATAAATGAAAATGTGGATATAAATATAAAAAATATTCTATTACAAGTTATAATTTATGGGTTTAGTATATAACATAGTTTATTAATCTGGAAAAAAATTAGTAAATAATTAATTATTCAAAATATTATAATCAATTAAAAAGTAGCAATTATAATTAATTCATTAAAATAAAAAAATTATATTTCAAACCTAAATTAATGTATATAATACTAATATTTTGTATAGGCATTTATATTTATAAAAAACTAACAATATATAAACCAACAATAAATTGAAGAAATTATATAAATTAAGTCATTATTGAATAATTTACAAGTAATTACGCACAAATAATATTACATATTTTTTCTATTAGTAGATTTTTTAAATACATTTTTCATATATTTTATGAATTGAATTTTCACTATGAAATATTTATTTTCTATAATTACAAGTCAATTTTATTTCATTTATTATATAAAGTAGTTAATTAATCTGGAAAAAAATTAGTAAATAATTAATTATTCAAAATATTATAATCAATTAAATAATAACAATAATTATTAATTCTTTACAATAAAATAATTATATTTCAAACCTAAATTAATGTAAATAATACCAACATATTGTATATACATTTATATTTATAAAATGCTAACAATATATAAACCAACAATAAACTGAAGAAATTATATAAATTAAGTCATTATTGAATACTTTACAAGTAATTTTGCACAAATAATATTACATATTTTTTCTATCATTATTTCAAACATAAATTAATGTAAATAATACCAACATATTGTATATGTATTTATATTTATAAAATGCTAACAATATATAAACCAACAATAAACTGAAGAAATTATATAAATTGAGTCATTATTGAATACTTTACAAATAATATTACATATTTTTTCTATCATTAGATTTTTTAAATAAATTATTCTTATATTTTATAAATTGAATTTTCACAATGAAATATTTGTTTTCTATAATTACAAGTAAATTTATTTTATTTATTATATAAAGAAGTTAATTAATCTTGAAAAAAATTAGTAAATAATTAATTATTCAAAATATTATAACCAATTAAATAGTAACAATAATCAATTCTTTACAATAAAATAATTATATTTCAAACCTAAATTAATGTAAATAATACAAACATTTTGTATATGCATTTATATTTATAAAGTGCTAACAATATATAAGAATAAACAAGAAACAAGAAATTATTTAATTTTATTAATTATTGAATACGTTTTAAAAAATAATTCTCAAATGATATAAAGTAATTTTCTATTCGCTTTTTTAAATAAATTTTCCCTATGAAATATTAATATTCTGTAATTACAATTTAAATTTAATCAAAACTTTATATGAATATTATTAAATTTAATATAAAAAAATCTAACAAATTAGTTAATTAATTAATCACAATTTAATAAATTATTATTTTTTTAAATTCGCTTACATTTCAAATTATAAATATATACGATATATATTATAGAATATATATAAAAAATTATTTAAATTAAAAATGATATAAAGGATTAACATTTTTGCAAAGAGGAACATCACACAAGTTATAGTAAACACTTGTATGGTTTTCATACCTAAACGTTTGCAATGTACGGATACCCGAAATATACCGTAAAATAATTTGTGATCATACGTGGAAGGAATAAACTAATTGGCCAGCATATCCCTTGATGAATATTAATCCATCATTTCTGCACGTAAATCATTTTTATAACATAATAAATTATATGGTTTATTTAAGTTAAGGTTATTTTTGTTACATATAATAAAATAATTAATTACGGCTATATTAAAAACATTATATAATATAAATTTCCAATATTTCTTGGCTTTTCTACCTACACCATAGTAGGCCCGAGACATCTACACTGCCTATATACTTATTGTAATCAAGGATCATGGACAGCTTACTTCTTCGTTCTGAAGTATTGAATCTGTATATCATAATTACGATTTATATAAATAGTGTAATACAATATATATGTATATATATATATATATATATATGTTATATAAAAAATATACTAATATAATAATTTAGCTAAAATATAAATAAAGGTAATTTAAAAAAAATATTATATAATTGTCAAGAAAACAGTTTTATCATACAAAAAAAATATACTAATTAAATAAAATGAATTTAATGATAGTATATACGTAATTTTGATATTGAAATAAATATATTTTATATATTATTGTAATTTGTATATGGTTTATATAAACACTAACCTTATCAATGGAACATCAACGTCGAGGTGGGGGGGTGGCGATCCGTCCGGACCTTTGGTCCGAGGCTGATCTTGCCGGAAAGAATTCCCTTTTCGCCATCTTGATGGATGGAAGGAGAGCGCCACGTGGAGGCAGGGATATCGCTCGTCAAGACTGCCCGGCGACGGCCGCTAAACGTTTTCGTGTAATGGGGGACGTGGCACCCCAACTCTCCATTTTGGTCACCAACCCGAGAGCTGTTCTGGCGTTCGCGCATGGACTTTGGTCCATGTGATGCCACCCCTGCCGCCAACAACAACATCAACGTCGCTGCCATCAGTCAGCGTCAACAGAGTGTAGACGTCTCTCTTGTCCACGAATCGACAAACATAATTCCCTCGTCATTAGAATCGGATTATTCCTTCCGATACATTTCTTTACTCCACCCCTCTTCTTCATATACCTAAATGTTTTTACGATAGTTAAAAATAATTATAAAATAATTAAATTCAGTGCAAAATAAACAGTTATACGATATATTATATATATATATAATACTTAATAACATCCCAATTAACAAGCCCTCTATTTATAATATTTATCATGTGTTTATTGAATTTCATAATACTGTATAATATATATATTACTGTATATATATATATATATATATATATCACTGTATACACTGTTTAATACAATCCATATATGTATATATAATGAATTATAAACTAATAGATACTACGTTACATACAAAATATATCTTATTATGTAAATTACATATTATATTTTATATAACCACTAACCTCGTCATTGGAACATCAACGTCGCTGCCATCAGTCAGCGTCGACAGAGTGTAGACGTCTCTCTTGTCCACGAATCGACAACCATAATTCCCTCGTCATTAGAATCGGATTATTCCCTCCGATACATTTCTTTACTCCACCCCTCTTCTTCAAATACCTAAATGTTTTTACGATAGTTAAAAATAATTAAATTCAGTGCAAAATAAACAGTTATACGATATATTATATATATATATATATATATAATATATTATAGTATACTATCATCCCTAACTTTATCTTATTATGTAAATTACATATTATATTTATATATCATACCATACATGTATATATAATGAACTATAAACTAATATATATCAGCAGGCGACAGCATAGAAAAGATAATTATCTTCATCTGAAGCCTTTTAGAGGAAACAATAATATAATGAATTTAATAATTCACATGATATATATATATATATACAACTTTCTTCTAATAAATATTATTATTATTATTATTATTATTATATATTACATTACATAAAAAAAATATCTTATTCTGTAAATTACATATCATATTTTATTATAGCATTATATTATATTATATAGAATGTAAATAATTAGTCCCAATTTCTATTATTTATCATGTTTTCATTGAATTTCGTAATAGCGTATATCTTATACCTTATATGTATATACAAGGAATTATTATCTAATAGATATTAAACTTTATATACAAAATATATCGAAATAAATGAACTTTACGATCAACGGATAAATTCGGAGGATATATTTATAATAAAATTATATTATATTATATAGAATATAAATACTCATTACCTATTACTATTTCCATTACCTATTTCTATAAGTTTTTATTGAATTTCGTAACAACGTAGATCTCATTGAATCTAGTCAGCTTTCATTTAATCTTTTAATTTGGCACATATCATATAACATCATATTGTATTGTAAAAGCATATTACTTTATACATATATATTTATAGAATTAAATATACAACATATTAGTTTAACATTATATATTAGTCTATTTAAAATTATAGAAACACATATTTACATAAAGTATATAAAATAAAAAAATGTAATTATAAATTTATTATATCATGTCCTGCCAATAAAAGTATACTAATTTATACTACATACAAATATATTGTATATATATAATATATTAAGTAAATATTAAGTAAATACATTAGTGTATAATTATATATAGTGCATATTATATTTATATTATATTTACATATATTATATTCATATTATAAAATTAAAAACAAATAATTATAATTTATAAATTATTATATCATATTGTAAATGAATATCATATATATTTTACTATATATATATATATATATATATAGTAAAAATCAAAATATATTATTATAGAAATATATATATATAAAATAAAACAAATTTGTAGAATAACATATACGATATTATATTCATTATCTAATGTTATATTTATATTAAAATTATAAATAAATTTTCTACATAAATGATAATTTTATTTATTTACGTTGCTATCGTGATTTGAAATTATAGATTATATTTATTATACATTACTAACTAAAAAATTGTATAGTAAAACTAAATTAATAAGATTATATGATAAATTTGTATTATATAATTTATAATTTATACGCCATAACATATATTATATATTTATAATATAAGTATATACTAAATATATACATATATACTGTATAATTATAGTATACTTATAATTCTGACAATAGACAGTTTTTTTTAAAATTAAATTTATATAAATGTTGACTTTATTTGTTACTATTTATATATATATGCATTATTTCTAATAAGTTTAATGTATATCGTACTAACACAATCATCACTTGAGTAGCAAGGTTCATAGGACTCGTCACGTTACGACATAAACACAATATTGATTGAAGTTTCAAAAATTTAAGACGCCATATTTCATTAAAATAATTGTAATTAAAAGATGCTATATTTCTGTATTATCAGTGTAAATAATATTGTAAGGTATATTTACGTCAATTTTAATATTACTACGCAGGTATTATTAATATAATTACGAAAAAATTAGCCATAAATTATTTTTCGTAAGTAAGTTATAACATAAATATTACTGGTAATATTTATCTAATTTGTTATCAAATTTGAAATTTTTTTTGAAATAAAATGCTTTTTATTGAAAGAACTATTTATTACAAAGATATTTATTTTAGTTACTATAAACAATACAATATTTAAACTATGTTATATATTAAAATGAATTTATTATATAACACACATGATATTAATATTTCAATTTTAATTAATATACTTTATTATAATATATATTTTATTTTCTTTCTAAAAAAAACCTCATATAAGGTTATATTATACCAATTAACTCGAAAACTAAGATACTATATATTTTTTTAAAAATCCTATCATCAAGAAATCATTTCACTCTATAATTTTGATACATTTAAATAATAAAATGGACTAATATATGATATGTAATAGTATCATAAAAGTTACTCAACAGAAATCAACAGCTCGGCATTTTGTAACACAACAGAAATCAACAGCTCGGATGTAAATGGTTAATAGATTAATATATTATATAGATTTTAATTCAATATATTACATAAAACTGGATAAATAACAAATGAACACTAAATAAAATCTTAAGATTTATGGAAATGAACATACCAAATGTATATTAACTAGTAAGTATGTATCTATATTTAAGTTAGAAGTGGTTATACATTAGTTAGTCACAAAAATCTAATTTTAAATAAATTGTTCGCAAGTGAGATATATATATACCTATATAGGTTTGGTAATATTAATAATAAAAATAAATAAAACAAAATAATGATATTATAAAAAACGATTGTCCATAAAGTAAATTAGTCCAGTTTAAGTAAATATCTATATATTTTGTTTTTAAATTTGTTATGTTAATTATTGCAGTTCCTTGAACACTGTAAGCATTAACTACCCCCGCTTGAATCAATGGTAATGAAAGTTAACAATTACAGCTAACAATAGATATAATGAAATGAACATGCCCGTAGTACAGTTACATACAAAGACCTTATTCTGTGTAGCATTAATGCCTATCATATTCTGCTGATACTGCAGTTTTAATTGGTTGATTTCACTGCGGTATTTCTCCACTAATCTACTCTTTTCCTATGTGAAAATTTGATCGTATTATATTAACCTGAAATTATAGATATATATATATATATATATGTAACATAGTTGAGTTTGTATATAATGTTTATCGAAGCAAATACCTGTGTAACAATATAATAACAATTACTCCCAACCCGATGAGACGCAGAACTAAAATTGTATCGATCTCACCGAGCTGTGTTACTTTTATAGGAAACGAATGACACGAAATTGACAAACGATAACAAATATAAAATAAAAAATGAACAACAAACTTATACAAATGATGAAAATTGAATTACAAAATAGAAATATACGCTATGGCTAGGATTATGCTATCAACCTAGAGTGAAGCCTAAACAAGTTGTGTATGCAGATATATCTATTATATAATACAAGCGAAATGAATTGAATTAAATTCACGTCAATATAATTGTATATTACATTAATAAATATACCTGCAGGCTTCACTTTAAAACATATATATATATATATATATATTCAAAATTCTTATTAATATAATCTAAATAAATAATGACATGCAGTCTAATTAAGATATCTATTAAGATATTATGTCTTGCATGCATATTATGCTATAGTGAGGACAATTGTAATTGTAATAGTTTATTTAAATATATAAATATATAAGACATAAGAGTAATAATAAATAAGAACAAATCAGTAATGAAAATGCTATTAAGGGGACGCGATAACATCGTTTGGTTCACATGTAAAAGATACAAAAAAATGCTATTTTTAGAAATCTATTAACTCAAAAAATATTCACTTTTTTTTTTTTTTTTTTTAATCTATTAATAATATTCCATATTTTTATATTATATATTGAAATTTATAGATGTTTACACATCTTTATGTTATACGTTTCTAAAAAAAATAATTGAAATATCTGATAAAAAATGTTAATTTTCCAACTAAATTGCTAATACAAATTTTTTAAATAAATACTTTTTAATTATGACAAATAACTTTAATCTTACAGGTTTTATCTAGTTATATTGAAAAAAATAAAGAAAAAATATTCAATTGTATAAAATGTTATGAAAAGTTAATTACCAGTTATGATTGGTCACAAATAATTATTCTGAGTAAATCAAGTTTCAAATATAATATATGAATATAAACAATATGAATATACAGGTACAAATAATATAATATGAACAAAATTAATAATGTAATGAACATAATTTAAACACCACATAAAAGATAATATGTGAAGTATTAAAATTTTACATTGATAAATTTGAAATTAAATTTTTTTTCGACAAAATCAATGGTATCGCGTCCCCTTAATGAAAATAAATATATATATATATTAGTGTTGTCAGATTTTCTAATTTTCGTATCAGTATCGTTTGATAGCAGTATCATGATTGTATCAGTATTAATTTATAACGGTATCAGTATCATATCAGTATCATTTTACAATGGTATCATTATCATTTGACATCAATATCAGTATCATATCATATCCTGGTGTAACAAGAGGATAAAACATAACTTGGAAATACCGAATAATACTTCATATATTGATTCTCCTCGATATTCGTAGCACTCATTTGTTCGATGAAATGATCTTTATTAATTTGTATGCTTACATTTTATTTTATATATAATATAATATTTAATATGTAATACATATTGATATGCTCAAATCATCGATATAAAGAAAGTGGACCTGTGCAATTGACGGACGCAATGCATGTAAAAGATAGACACGTGAATGACACTTTTATCGATAAATTAACAAAATGGTATTAGTGATTTTGATTGGATATTAGTCATATTATATATGTCAAATATTAAAACAGTAGGCTTTTCGTCAAAATAGATTAAAGTGACTTCTATCTATATCAATGGATTTAAATTATAAATATCAATAAAATCAATAAAATAGTATTATATCTTCAATTTAAATACACAAAATTACGTGGAATGTTGATATTATGTATTTTAAATATATAATTTTATTTTTTGTATAGATAATACATTAAAATTGGTAGTAATTATCAATATATATATGTATAAATAAATATTATTATAAATAAAATGTAGTGGGCCAGATAGTGGGTTTCGACTGCAGCGCCCGTAGCGGATAGTACCATACACTACATTCAATTGCTTATCCACTTTCTTTATATCGATGGTTCAAATATCCACTTATTGATTATTTGTTGTTATAATTACAATAATAAAATGTATATTATCTTATCTTACAATAGAAGTATCTGTATTTATCTGTATTATTATGTTGATATTGGCAAGAAT
This sequence comes from Osedax fenrisi, assembly GCA_964019155.1. Classification (NCBI taxonomy): domain Eukaryota; kingdom Metazoa; phylum Annelida; class Polychaeta; order Sabellida; family Siboglinidae; genus Osedax; species Osedax fenrisi. The sequence goes on from OZ025245.1 coordinate 123,757, forward strand.
AAATTTAAACAAACCCTATTTTGATTATTTCATTTATTAACTTCCATAATGTCATTCTTTACACCATGAAATAATACATTTTATTTATTTATTTATATATATATATATATATATATATATATATATATATATATATATAATAATAGACAGAAGTACAATAAGAAATGAGAAATATTTGGGTAACCACTATATGTGAGGTGTATAGTGAGGTGCAGTGAGGGGTATAGTGGGGTGTGAAGTGAGGGTAACCTCAATTATGTCCTCATTGTTATCACGGGAAGAGATGTTTGTGTCCTTTAGGGTTTTGTGCTCGGTTTCCAGGCCTTCATATTTATCTTGTAGGCTGTCGTAATCGTCATGTAACTATGGGGGGGGGGTGGGCGATGTAGTAGTAGTAGTAGTAGTATTAGTATTAGTATTAGTAGTAGTAGTAGTAGTAGTAGTAGTAGTAGTAGTAGTAGTAGTAGTAGTAGTAGTAGTAGTAGTAGTAGTAGTAGTAGTAGTAGTAGTAGTAGTAGTAGTAGTAGTAGTAGTAATAGTAGTAGTAGTAGTAGTAGTAGTAGTAGTAGTAGTAGTAGTAGTAGTAGTAGTAGTAGTAGTAGTAGTAGTAGTAGTAGTAGTAGTAGTAGTAGTAGTAGTAGTAGTAGTAGTAGTAAAAAGTAGTCATTCTGTCTCTGTCATTCGGAGCGAACAGACGTGTTTTTCTAATAATCACTTGTTATAAAATCCTATTGTTTTAATAACGATTTCGAATCTAGGCCATCTCTATAACGGTTTGTCATTGAATAATATTTGCGATTTACATGCTATACTGTCTGATATCATAATGTTATATTTAATAATTACATATAAGTCCTATTAACTATTATTATACTCACAATAATATTATATATCATCATGGCATGCTACCAATGTAATATTTCAGATAATTTTAATAAAATTGAATGTAGTCAATGTAATTTATTTATTCATTATACCTGTCTATACCAAGCAGGGTGTATTCCAAAAAAATGGATAAACAGTAATAATCCATCCTTAGCTGTAATGGATATACTAAGTAGTGTAAATTTTATATTTAAATCTACTTCATGTATAAATACTCCCATAATTATTAATAATCAAACTGATAGTAGTAATGACGTAACTTCTTTGAAATTACTCAACGAAAATATAAACGAAATAAAAAAACTTATAATCAATTCACAAACACCATCTTACGCTGACATATTAATAAAATCAACAGATAGCATAATTAAAACAAATAATACAATAAATAAACAACTACGTAAAATTCCTAACACTGACCCACAATTATCAATAGTAATAGAAAATATCAATAAACAAAGTCCAAGTAATAATATTATAGATGAGTTATTCGCTATATTAGAACTAGATACTTCCATAATCACTAAAGTAAAATATAATTTTAACAACATTGAAATTATATTTAACTCTCCATATACATTATCAAAGTTCATCACACTACGATACCGGCTAAAAGATACAAAATTTAGTAATTTATTCATGAGGAAATCACTCGATATCAAAATAGTACGACACGGTAAAATACTTTATCATGCAATAAAATCCAATTATGTTACCAATTATAAATGTGTTTTAAATAGAATTTCTAATACATATGAACTACGAACTCGTATAGAAAATACTAGTAAAATTAATTGGTCCAACGAACCACTCATTATACCTACTACAAATCTCGATACATGGACGAAAAGCTATGATGATTATATTACTAATGCTTTTAAAAGTACAATTTCACCTGAACAAACTACTTCTACGGATACCGCGAAATGACTATACTACGATAAATATATTACGTGTTCTTTAATTAATATACGATCAATCTAACACTCTAACATTGATTTATTAAATGATTTTAACCATGAATTTAATCATGATATAATTGCCCTAACGGAAACTTGGCTTAATGAATATTCTGAATATATCATTCCACAGATTACCAATAATATATATAACTTCAAACATATACCACGTCAAGAATTAAGGAGAGGAGGCGGTGTAGGTATTCTATATAAAAAATCTCTTAAACTAACCAGCTTTACAAAATATATACTACCTGGATCTGAATGTATCATAGCTATATTCAATATTCACTCCAATAAAATTATACGCTTTATTATTATATATCGACCACCATCAAATAATTACATATCTTTTCTCAATGATCTCAATGACTTATTAGCTACTACACAATTAGATAATACTATATTACTAGGCGATTTTAATTTTCATGTTAATTTAAATGATACACCTTCAAGTAACCTAATCTCACTTACAGACTCACACTCACTACATCAACACATAAACAAGCCCACACACATAGGAGGTAATACATTAGATTTAATTTTTACTTCTATATATTCCACACAAATACTAAAAGTACTTAATATTAAATATCTCATTACAGACCATTTTGCTATAATATTTAATATCAATATTCCAAAACCAAAAATTAACACACAATTAATTAATTATAGAAAACTTACTAATATCGACCACGAACTTCTCTCCAATAGTATTATAGAAATTAATCATGATAACATATCGGCGATAGAACTAAATGATCATCTATCATATATACTAAATAAATATGCTCCCATTAGAGTTAAATGCATAAATAGTCGTACAAATAAATGGTTTAACTCTGATACTTTATTAGCCAAACAGGAAATGAGGAAAACTGAGATATTTTTCAAAATATCCATCAGAATCTTCCTTAGAATCCCTACTCAAGGCTAAGAGTTATTTTAAAAAATCTATAGAAATAGCTAAGAATAAATACTACTATACTGAAATAAATCAATCAACCTCTAATCAAAAACATCTCTATGGGATAACTAATTCTTTACTAGGAAAATCAAAAGTAAGAGTCCTTCCAGATATTCCAGATAATATACTATGCAATAATTTTTCCAAATATTTTGTAGATAAAATAAATATTCTATGTAGTACATTTAACAATAATCAACATAATATACACAATATATCAATAGACCACTCGACTTTAATTAATCAATACCTCACAGAATTCCAACCCCCTTCCAATAATCTAATTCAAACATTATTAGCAAATTCTAACTCTACATCCCCACAAGATCCATTACCACTTCCTTTAATGAAAATAATAGCACCGTCAATATCCATTCCCTTAAATACAATTTTTAAAAACTCACTAACTACTGGAATAGTTCCCCCTGAATATAAACATGCAATAATTACACCCATACTTAAAAAACATAAACATGACATAAATGACTTGAAAAACTATCGCCCAATATCACAACTTCCTACTATATCTAAATTGCTAGAACGAGTAGTTACTATACAATTGAAAGATTTTTTATATTCTAACAATTTAATAGATAACTACCAAAGTGCATACAGAACAAATCATAGCACCGAGACAACCGTAATTGATGTCTTAGATAGTATTATTACATCCCTTGATAATAATAATCATACACAACTACTTCTTCTCGACCTTTCAGCAGCTTTTGACACTCTAGACCACGATATTCTAAAACATAGATTGATTGAAATAGGAATAATAAATACAGCTCTAGATTGGATGATGTCCTTTGTATCTAACCGTACGTTTACTGTAAAAATAGGAAAGGAATATTCTAATTATAACTCATTTGATACAGGTGTTCCTCAAGGATCTGTACTTGGGCCACTATTATTTATCATATATATATTATACCACTTTCTAATGTTATCAGACAGTTTAAGCATGTTAAGTACCATTTATATGCAGATGACATTCTATTATATACTGAATTATCAAAATATAATTCTGAATTTGATAATGAATTATCGAATTGTGCTAATGCTATTTACGCCTGGCTTACCGATAATAAACTATCGCTAAATACTGATAAATCTGAATTGTTGAATATTCCCAGTAACTATTCCAACTTTCCACAGATATTCATCAATAATAATGAAATAACCCCAAGCACGTCAATCAGATACTTAGGGGTCATAATCGATGACAACGTAAATATGAATCGACATGTAAGTAGCATGTGTAAAAAAGCTAACTACGAACTGTACAAAATACGCAAGATAGGTCATTACTTAAATAAAAGAGCTACAACAATTCTAACAAATTCATTGGTGTTCTCCTCTTTAGATTACTGTAATTCGCTCCTAATTGGTCTACCGAAATCTACTTTACTTCCTATCGATAGAATTATTAGATCGGCAGTTAGGAATATCTATCGACAACCAAGACACGACCACTCAAGTATTACTCTGAAAATGAAAGAAAGCAGAATCTTGAATGCATCAGACCGTGCTGAACAAAGAATACTGAATATCACTCATCGAACGTTAACCCATAATCAGCCTACGTATATTAGATCACATCTAAAATTCGTAGTTCATAATAGATCATTACGATCTAATATTGATACTCGACAACTTAAAGTCACTATACCAAAGCTGAAACGTACCGCGAAACGGGCATATTCTTATATTGCTCCAACTAAATGGAATGCTTTACCACTAAATTGTCGTCTTATTATAAACCCTGTTGCGTTCAAAATACGTGTTAAACAGTATTTAATCGATAGAAATTAAATTGTTTATTTATTTATTTATTTCTAGTTGTTTTCTTTCATACACTTATCAGAACACTAATGTGTTATGAAATGAGTGTTTAAATAAAACGTTTTGATTTGATTTGATTTGATTTAGTAGTAGTAGTAGTAGTAGTAGTAGTAGTAGTAGTAGTAGTAGTAGTAGTAGTAGTAGTAGTAGTAGTAGTAGTAGTAGTAGTAGTAGTAGTAGTAGTAGTAGTAGTAGTAGTAGTAGTAGTAGTAGTAGTAGTAGTAGTAGTAGTAGTAGTAGTAGTAGTAGTAGTAGTAGTAGTAGTAGTAGTAGTAGTAGTAGTAGTAGTAGTAGTAGTAGTAGTAGTAGTAGTAGTAGTAGTAGTAGTAGTAGTAGTAGTAGTAGTAGTAGTAGTAGTAGTAGTAGTAGTAGTAGTAGTAGTAGTAGTAGTAGTAGTAGTAGTAGTAGTAGTAGTAGTAGTAGTAGTAGTAGTAGTAGTAGTAGTAGTAGTAGTAGTAGTAGTAGTAGTAGTAGTAGTAGTAGTAGTAGTAGTAGTAGTAGTAGTAATAGTAGTAGTTATATATAAATATAAATATATATTTATCTATATACCATATAAGGTCAGATGTAGTATCACTAACAGAGTGATATTTATCCTTGACTTTGTTATACTTTCCCTGTAGACTATCTATCTCCTCCTCCCTGTCATCTGCTACACGCTTCATAGTGGCTGTAGTCTCATCGCTGTCTCTGTGGGGGTTCATTGTTACAGGGTTCATTGTTACAGGGTTCATTATTACAGGGTTCATTATTACAGGGTTCATTATTACAGGGTTAATTATTACAGGGTTCATTATTACAGAGTTCATTATTACAGGGTTCATTATTACAGGGTTCATTATTACATGGTTCATTATTACAGGGTTCATTATTACAGGGTTCATTATTACAGGGTTCATTGTTACAGGGTTCATTATTACAGGGTTTATTATTACAGGGTTCATTATTACAGGGTTCATTGTTACAGGGTTCATTATTAAAGGGTTCATTGTTACAGGGTTAATTATTACAGGGTTAATTATTACAGGGTTAATTATTACAGGGTTCATTATTACAGGGTTTATTATTACAGGGTTAATTATTACAGGGTTCATTATTACAGGGTTCATTATTACAGGGTTCATTATTACAGGGTTCATTGTTACAGGGTTCATTATTACAGGGTTAATTATTAAAGGGTTCATTATTACAGGGTTCATTATTACAGGGTTCATTATTACAGGGTTCATTATTACAGGGTTTATTATTACAGGGTTCATTATTACAGGGTTCATTATTACAGGGTTCATTGTTACAGGGTTCATTATTACAGGGTTCATTATTACAGGGTTAATTATTACAGGGTTCATTATTACAGGGTTCATTATTACAGGGTTAATTATTACAGGGTTCATTATTACAGGGTTTATTATTACAGGGTTTATTATTACAGGGTTAATTATTACAGGGTTCATTATTACAGGGTTCATTATTACAGTGTAGGTCATCTTATCATTGTATCTGCGTGGTTGAGGGGTAAGAGGGATCATTCAGCTGAATATAGGTCCTCCAATACTTGTCAACTCGGAACTTATAAAATAATGTATAAAAATAAGTCAAAACAATTTTTATTAATTTTTGACCATCCTAGGGCTCACGATAATTCCTAGAAGTTTAACATGGAGAGAATACGAAATTTAACATGGGGAATTTTAAAAATGACTAAAAGTGACTTTTGACATACTAATAATTGTGTTTGTATTATGAAATTTTAATAACACATAGATTAAATGTGAAAATTATAGAAAATAAAAAAAAATAAATTGTTTAATTTTTTTCATATGAAATGAAATAAATGAAATTTCTAGGATTTTTTTAAAAACTCAAATATATGAAAGAATTATTTTTTAAACAATTTATTTATATGTCTATATAATATAAAAGGTAAAATTAAAAAAAGATATTTAATCTATAAAATTGTAATATTTATACCACTTTTACTATATTTTTTGAGAAAAAAATCAATATTTTTCAAAAAGGTATAAAAAAAAACCAAACATTTTTTTCTCACTTTTTATGATATATTTTAGAAAACAGATATCATATGTACTAGAATGAGAGCTAGTGATACAAATTTAAATAATTAAATTGTATCAACCATTTTCATGTATTTTCGTATATTTTTCGTTATAATGTATTTTTCTATAATACTTTTCAATGAAATTTTGTACATATTTTTAACGGATTGTCGTGTTGAAATTGAATAATTTTGTTTGCATATGTCTTAAAACATCTTCATTTACCTTAGAATCACTTAACAAAAAAAAATGTTATCCAATGATCACGCTTAGTGAGGGCCCAACAATGAGGGGATGCATTAGTGGTGAATATATTAGTGGTGGTGGCAGTGTTGGAGGAGGATGTGATGGTAGTGGTTATAATGGTAGTGTTAATGAGGGTATTAGTGGTGATGGTGATGGAAGAGTTAATTGTTATTGTTATTGTTATTTTAATTTGGTGGAGTCCTTTCATCCCATCCAGGAACTTAGATGCAGTTTTCACTTATAACCATATATGGCTCTAATGTCCCTTCTAAGCCGCTCTCATGTTAAGTCATCCATGGTTTTAACGAGAGCCGATCATTTATTTATACACAATTATATAAGATCACTTCTAAATAATATTTTAAGACCCATTTTATAAAATTAATTAATGGTCCGGACGAGGCTCGAACTCGTGTCCTACTGCTTGTGTGTCTGGGGCCGGCTGTTCCGACATTTGATAAAAATAGCGTACGCAACGCGCTAGCAAAATTGGTCTGCGCCATATCCTTAGCCATATGTAAATCGAGTTGTTCCGACAATTAAAATAAATGTCCTAGCCTAGCTAATTCTAGCGCGAATTATCTCGGTGACTGTCCGACTATGCGTATTGTATAGAATAAAAAAGAAATTTTTATGAAACTTTAAATCCAAAATAAATAAAATATGCTTATTTTATATTCAAAACAGTGTGAAATATATTAGGTTATATTAAGTTATAACTTAATACAATTATATATATTAAAATAATTAATTATTAATAATTATATCATTTTAATTCAAGTAATAAATATTAACTATTTAAATATACAACACATGTGCACTCACTATTTTTAGTTAATATAAAGTAGCGCCACCTATAAAATTATTTTAATGTGTCACTCAAATCTATAAATAGAATATAGTTACTAATATATAATAACAATACGCGCATATCATGCATATAAATATACACCTATATAATTAGGTAATACAAATTATGATATTTTCAAGTGTTATCATGTATATTAGTATGATTAATTAATAACATTAGATACATATATTATGTTATTATTATTAATATTATGTTAAGCGAATATATATGTACATTATATAATATAGAAACAAATATTTATATACGTGGATTCACATTAAATTTATAATATTAAAATGAACAATTTATTTTGACACAGCCTCATTTATTTCGATTAATATATGTCATAAATATAAATTTATATTTATACTTTAATATAAGTACAGTATATATAGTATATTAATTAATTTTTCGTAGTTTAAATTGAATATAAATTCTGAATATATTCAATATATTATTGTAATTATTTTAAAGATATATTATATAGTTTATTGTATATTATCTTGGGTTATACTCGATAATATTTGTAATTATATTATTATAATAATTATATATTTATATAATAGTTATAATTGTATATAATTATATATCTAATACATACTACAATACAATTAAATTAGGAATAAAATGGGAAATAAGCAAAACATTTTATTTATTATTTAGCTAACGACAACTATTAGTTGTCCTTAAGAAATGGGTAAAAATCAGCCCAGCGTATTTATTTTATATGTCGGAACAACTCGATGATTTTAGCGTAGCATTTTTATCATTTTTACGCGCAATATCATCGGAATAACCGATCGCTAGCGAGCGCTAGGCGATTTTTTTCGCCTTGATAAAGATCGGCTAAGCGATTTATTTTTCATTGGAACAACTCAATATCGTAAAATAAGCGTAGGATAAGCGTACGCCAATTTTATTTTATCGGAACAACCGGGCTCTGACGCCTTAGCCACTGAGCCACACAGGCAGTTTTTAAAGTAATGGTATTAGTTTTAGAGATGGTGATAGTAAAGTTGTTAATATCTAATGTATATATATACTAGATACATAGGTAGTATCAATGATATAGAAGTTGTGGTGTGATTTAGTGATGGTTAGTATCAGGGGGGGTGTATAGAAAGTTGTCAGTCACATCGTACTGAATGTACATAGATGTGCATGTATTGATGGAGTGTCACTAATAGTGACTCACTATTCACTATGTACTTCTAACTGTGCACCTCAGTTATGACTCATCAGCTATGTCTCATCAGCTATGACTCATCAGCTGTGACTCACCAGTTATGACTCACTAGTTATGACTCATCGGTTATGACTCATCAGCTATGAGTCATCCGTTATGAGATATTTAAGTGGGGAGGGTCGGCGGTACAAATTTACAGGAACTAACTGTAGTCTCTCTATTATTGTCTACTATTTAATCGTATAAAAGAATAATTACTTATACTTTATAGATAATTATAATATCGTTTATATTGTTAAACATTGCAAAGATATGATAAATAATAGATAAGTAGACGTATGCTTTTAGTAGACTACTACCACTACATGTTATCATTGAATTCAGACATGCCCTTAATAGATTTAAGGGCAGTTAACGAGCTATGGGGATAAGTAGGTCGTAGTGCGGCGTATCAGGTAATCCATATTATAGGTAGGTGCGGCAAGTAGGAGGAGAAAGGGAGGGTGGATAGGAGGGGGGTCGAGGGAGGGAAGGAGGGATGGAGAATGGAGGGAAAAGGAGGAAAAGGGAGGGAGATAGGATGGGTGTGGATAAGTTATAAATAGATGACACGTTAATACATCTCAGTCGAATATTATAGTCTATATATTTATACACGTTTAACATGCGTGTATATTATAATATAATATATATTGTTGACATTATATATATAGATACTAATAGACGGAGTGTATAGATACGTATATATATTATTATACGAGTGCGTGTTATACAGTAAGATTTAGCTTTTGTTAACGAACTTCATTTGAGATTTGAGATCCGCGTTTGTGTCAGCTTTTTCTAGATTTTCACGTTTACATTTACTGAGTTCTTTTTTCAACTGTGAATATTGCAGGGTGGTAATAATTATCACTAATATTAGATCTATCTATATATAATAATAATAATATTAATAATATTTATTAGAAGAATTTTAATTTTTGTTTTCTGTCAAATTATGATATTTATATAATATTTTCTTCTAAAGAGCTTCAAAATAATATGACTATTTTCTGTTGTTGTTGCCCATTATATATTTATTTAGCCCACCATATATATGCGTATATTGTATATTAAAGGATTAGAATGGGAATTGAATAATACATTAATACATATCACACACGTTATGCATATCCACAGTCCTATGAATATAGGCCACATCGCTATTAAATTATTATCGCTAATAATGAGATCCAACAACTACTTACAAAATGACATAATGTATTCCTATCAGTCATATTACACTACATTTACATGTTGATGTCGCAGAAGCGATCGAAGAAACGTCTCTAAAGAGGAGTAATCAAGTTTCTGTGATATGAAATTATTACTAAATGTATTTGCATTTAGGTACGAAACTAAACTAGCATTTGTAAAAAATCCGAGTTAATGGAGTTTCTGAGAATAAAGAGTCTAAGATATCGAGAGTTGAGAGTATATATATATATATATATATATGTGGTATATGAGACAAATAGTAATAATCTATATACATGCAGTTTTGGGTGCCTATTAAATATAATAAACACTCGCACAAATCTTTGAATACCATATAAATATCACTTGCTCTTTTAACATTTAATTATATTCGCACATTTTCAGCCGCATTTAGCACTTAAACTTTAAAATAAAATAGTACAACACTATATAGTGATGCTGAACTGCCTGAAACTGCCTATATAATAGTGAATAAATATCTTTTCTATAATTATTTATGCTAATATTATTTGTTACACTTTAGAGCAGGGGTTCTTAAACTTTTTTTGTCATGACCCTTTTCATAAAATAAAATGTTACTATTACCCACAATTATTTTGAAAATAAAAAACAGATTTGCTTAAAATATTCATTGAATCATTCATGATTTGTGACTTTGTTTTTTTATATACTAAATTTGAAATATTCGGCAGTCTTGCTTAAAATGCATATCAGTTCTCATTCTGCTTAAAGTTTATTTCTAGCTTTTGATTTTATATTCAATAATGTAGAAAATCCTTTTCCGTATAAATACGTTGATGACAATAGTAAAAGTATTCGCATGCACTTTTTCGGCCTATTTTGGATATTGTGAAGATATCGTTGTCCAGAAATCTGATATGTTTTCTTCTTGTTTGAATACATTTTTCAGGGATGTATTATTTAATAAACTAAGAAATTCGTTTTCCATTTCCTCAGGAATAGGAAATGTATAATCCATAATTATAATAAACGGATGTTCTGTACTTTTACCTTGAGATTAAAAATGGATTTTTAATTAATCCATGAGCTCAAATACATGTGCTATAACATTACCTTTCGACAACCATCTGACAGCTGTATAATAAAGAAGGTCCTTGTTAGTAGAATTCAACTCTTGACATAAAAGCCGAAAAACACGTGTATTAAGTGCACTTTTTAAAATAAAATTAACCATTTTGATGTTTGTAAACCGATTTCATATTAATAGGAAGAGTTTTCGACGCTAAAGCTTCTCGATGAATCATGCAATATATAATTATAGTGATATGGATTCTTCTTTTTTACTAAAGTAGCAAATCCTGATTTTGATCCTAGCATTGCTGGAGCTCCATCTGTGCATACACCAGTTAATGCTGACCAAGATAGTTCTTCTTTTTCGAAAAATTCTGAAAATATGTTCATTATATCAATAATTTAATGCCGAGCAATCTCGACCTGGTAAGATAAGGTATATCAATAGCCTCTGTCGTTGTTTTTAAAGGTTAAAAAATATAAATTCTTCTTCAACTTTGCTATCGCGAATGTAACGTACATATACTAATAACTGTGAGATGTGAGAAATATCTATATATTCATCGAGTTGTAAAAAAAAAAAAGTGAGATTCTAATGTTTTTTATTACTTGTAATTTAATGTCTTCTGACATTTAATCAATTCTATTTTTAATTGTATCATTGGATAAACTAATCTGACTCAATATGTATACATATTTCTATTCCAAAAGCAATTTGGCAGTTTTAATTATACAATGAAACCATAGGGTGTCAATACAGTTTCTCCTATTGTGTATGCTTTTTTGATTGGCAATAAGAAGCGCTATTTCATAGGATGCTCTTGTAACGTTACTTGATTGAAACATTACACTTGAATCATTGTCCAAACGTGCTCGTTTAAGTTGAGTTTTTTTAAACTTGAAAAACTCAATAGAGGGGCGTAATGCTCTATAGAGGAAATCTTATAATTGCTACTTGTTTTGGCTCGCAGGAAAAGTTAACTCGTCGAATAGCTGACTTGATTCTAAACATATCATTTAAATATTGAGAATGTAATTGTTCACCAATAATAATACTAATTGAGATTTACTATTACACGGAATTTTCAGAGAAATCTTCTTTTTAAAATTTAATATTATTAATAAAAAACCCCATGACCCTTTGAAAAACACCTATGACCCTTTTTTGGGTCATGACCCATAGTTTAAGAACCCCTGCTTTAGAGAATGTTTCTACTATTATATATGCGTCTAAATAAACTATTATTATTATTGGTATATACATTCAGGGGTGAGAGACGCGATTGAAAAGTTAATCTCTAGGAATACAGTTCTCTATATACATCTCTATATACAGCATATAGTGTGTACAGTATCCATGTAGCCCATACAGCACCCCCCCTATATACCCCACTGACTGATGATACACGGACCTGGTTGAAGTCCTCTACTGAAACCCTCTCTCGTCGAATGCGCTCAAAGTTAAGCCCTGCCTCCTTTCTTTCTTTCGTGATTATGTTCTCTATTGTGATTGGATAGGATAACTTTATCGATGCGATTTGAATACGGAAAGAATGATATAGGGTTTGGATTAGGTAACATTACGGTGAGGGGGGGATCAACTATATATTTTAGAATAATAATTATTTATTAGAAGTGTTAAAATAAAATTAAAATAAATTCGTTTCTTAGGGCTTCAAAATTATACTAATGTTATATATTTTTGCCTCTCATAGTATTGTATTAATTTGTTAATATTTTAGAAAGAGTGTCATATTCAAAGTGAATATTAATGGGCGTACATATATATATATATATATATATAATTAATTCTAAATATATAGTTTAACTAATATGAAGATATCACATGCGGAGAACACTACACAACGGTCAATGTAAAGATCAATGTAAAGGTCAAGGTAATGGTCAATGTAAAGGTCAAGGTAATGGTCAATGTAAAGGTCAAGGTAACGGTAAGGGTAACGCTGTAATGATGCTGGCAACAACACATGTTATCATACGCTGTGTATGTTTCGCACTACTTATTACTTTATACTGGACACGTATCATGATAATTGAGTGGTAAGTGTATTGATGTGATATAATTACCCTAATAAGTGCAACATATCATATAGGTATTATATAGTATGTATATTAAAGTAGTTCCTAACGAAGCAATAAAATACCTGCACAAATATTCCTACTACGCCACACGTTACGCCACATCATAACCTCTTTCACCCCCACATTACATAGTACAACCCCCCACCACACACACAATCTACACCCCCCACATACACACACACTCCCCCCCACACACACATACACACTCACACACTCCCCCCCACACACACACACACACTCACACACTCCCCCCCACACACACACACACACTCACACACTCCCCCCCACACACACACACACACTCACACACTCCCCCCACACACTCCCCCCCCACACACTCCCCCACACGCATCATACACACGCATCGTACTAACTACTCTCCTTAAGGCTGTGCATCAGTTTCAAGTTCTGGTCCGCAGCGAGGCGTTGGTTCTCCATGACGTTATGTAATACGCTGTAATGACGGTTAGCGCTGCGTATAGGTGGCGCTACTTTAGGTGGCGCTACTTTAGGTGGCGCTGGTTACCACTCACTACTACGACAATATAGTATGTGTTCATCATGTATTATTGTACTCACATTTTTATTATTATTATTATTTTACTTAGTATAAGCTAAACATAGCTTCTGGCTATCCCTCAGATTATTATAGCCAATATTTGGTAAATAAATTCAAATTTTTCACTACCATCGAGTGCCATTAAGGACATCAAGTATAATCTGCCATCCTGGTTCCTGGTTATTTAACATATTCAACATTTCTATACATTATATATATATAGAGGATGAGAGGTACGATTGAAGTGTTATTTGAAACCTTTAAGAAGCAATGAGAAACAGAATATTCTAATAGATATTTACGTATAAACAATAGCTAAACATAATAATTATATTCTAATAATAATTTTATAAAAATATTATTACTGATATTAATACCAGTATGGGTGAGTATTTTCTGTATACAAATGAGTAGGAACTATTACTATAAGCATTATTAATGAATACGAAATGAATACATAGTGACTGCATAGTGTACAAGTGTTAATAAAATAGTGTGTGTTGCAATGCCTTAATAGCAGCAATGGCAATATGTATAAATGCCTCACTGAAACTAGTAAATAGTGAAAGTTGTATTAATTATAGGGGAGAGAGAGAGAGAGATAAATACAGATACGGATAGAGTTAAGGATATAGATAGAGATAAATAGTAAAACAAATATAGAGAAAAAATAGTATGAAATATAGATACAAATATAGATATAAGGGTGGATAGGCAGTATGACATGGAAATGGTATTCAATGGAAACCTTTGTGCTCGATTCTTCTCTGTGGAGGCAGCTTTCTCGAGTTCTATTTGTTCTTCTATCTTCTCTGATAATTGTTCGCGTAGAAGTTGAGCCTGTTTGGGGGTACTGAGAGGTTAAGGTTAACCCTTGGGAGTTAACATAAAGCTAGCATGATACCTAGATCACTGCTGGTGATGTGTGTCATTAGAGAGCTAGGTATACACTATAATGTGACCTCTGTAATATGGGTTGAAGGTTTCATTAGAGAGAGAGAGAGAGAGAGATAGAGAGAGAGAGAGAGAGAGAGAGAGAGAGAGAGAGATAGAGAGAGAGAGAGAGAGAGAGATAGAAAGATATAGAAAGATATAGAGAGAGATATACAGCGAGAGAGAGATAGAGAGAGAGAAAGAAAGAGAAATAAAGAGAAAAGGTAAAAGAGATATATATATATATATATATAAAGAGATAGATAGAAAACTGGTAATCTGATATCCATGAGGCGAAGGATAGTAAAACTGAACACAGTAATTGAGTTTAGAGGTCTATATTAAGTATATTTATAGAAGTAGTGTATACGATACAACAATACCAGTGATAAAGTACATATAAACCTGCTTATAAGAGTGGGGCATGCAGGGGGGGGACCATATAAGTTACGTCCACTATTACATGGGGCTTATAGAATGGGGGCATGGGGCCTATAATAACCCTATGTGCTAGGTCTGCTTGACTAGACTGCATCGCTGTACTATGCTCCACTATATTGGTTTCCATTCGCCGTATCTTCTCATCCCTTTCTGCAATCTGTGTTAAAATTATGAATATATAAATGAAATTCAAATGTAAACTATTTATATTAAGGGTGGAGGTGCGAGTTAAAATATGTTCAATATTTTTATTTTAATAATAATTTTGTATAACATATTATCCATGTTTAGTAACTTATTTATGACTTTGTAAAATTTCTCACATTATTTTTAGATATCAATATAAATTTTATGAACATAATCGATATAATAATTTTTGAAATTGACAGGAAATTGTATAAATATTATATTAATTTAAATTTTATATAATAAACTTAGAATTTCATTTTCTCAAGTTTAAACTTATTCACTTAGAAAACACATTTAAATGCTCACTACTTATTTGATTTATATTATTTGTATCTGACATTTTTAATGTAAATGTATAACATATACGTAATCTATATGAATCTAGTAGGATTTATTATTATATTTTATATTAATTAAATAAATGATGATAAACTTTCATTTTAATTAATATAAAATATAAAATAATAAAAATGTGAGAAATAACTTTGTGAGACTATTTGTTTACACCATTTTAAATTAATTATATTTATACAAAGCCATTATAATTATTAAGGAAAGCATATGTTGATTGTATACAAAAATATGTAATTATCTCATTAACTTATTTATCCTTAGCGTTTTAGATACAGCTAAATATAGCATTATTTGTGTGACCGTTATCCAACTCTCTTAATACTTTATCATATATTTAATCGTGTATTCGTATTTTATAACATTTGAAATTAAATTTTTGGCCACATTACCAATCTCGTACTAATGTACAATCAATAACAATAATACTAACATTCTGTGATAATGCATATCGCGTTCTATGTAAATTCATCACAATTAACATACCCCTTCGATGATATTAATCATGTCAATGCCTGTACAGGTCTAATGTGTATCGTGATACGTCAATAGTGATCAACATATTAATGTTGTTATGCTTGTTTGTATTGTAATATGCTAGTTTTATTAAGTATTTGTTACGGGTACATCTACGATAATCTACCTCACGCCTATGTGTGTATGTAAAGTACAGGGCCCACTATTCTATAATACTTGACCGTGATATATTTAATGTAATTTTATATACTTGAGACTATAATTCTAGTTCCGTAGAAATCTGATGTCAAATCAAAAAGTAATATAACAATAGAAATTAAAATGCAACGATAATAAAATTTACACTCATGAGATAATATGTTAACAGTAGAAAATGGCGAATGAGTAATTTTTAGTCTTTTTAACAAATGTTAGTTGTATACACGGAACATATATATTGCATTACAAGATTATTAGATTTAGATAGGCTATACATTGCTCATGCTCTGATGTTAGTACCTAACATCGTATGTTAGGTAGGACAAAGGGTACAGTAAAATTATAGAGAAATATATATATATATACATATATATATATATATACGTATTTGCGAGTGAAATAATCGAATGAAACATAAATAAATAATGTTGTATATTAGTTAAAGGTATTAAAGTGTATAGCTGTGTTAAAGTGGGGGATAGGTTATATAGATTTAAGTATGGTCATTCATATATACAAATAAAATCAACAAATATAAAATTAAAGCATTTAAATTATAAATTATATGATAATAAATATCTATATATATATCTATATATATTTATATATATATATATATATATATATATATATATATATATATATCTATATATATTTATATATATATATATATTGATAGCCAATATAAGTATTAGAGTATTGAACCCACCGCAGATCTAAGAGTCGCATCGTTTCTGTCCACATCTAAGGACATATCCTCCAGCCTGCGTTCAAACATCGCCCTTTCCTTATTCAGTTGAGTCTCAATGTTTCTAGGTAGGTTAGTTGAGTGTCGATGTTAGTCATGCATACATCTTAATTGTCTACCCATATATCGGAAATATAATATACCCATCCAGATAATAAAATAGGTCTTAAAGTAATATCGAGAGGTGATCTTATATAATTGATAAAATAAGTGATCGGCTCTCGTTAAAACCATGGATGTCTTAAAATGAGAGTGGATTCGAAGGGAAATTAAACCTATTTGGTTTTAAGTAAAAACTTCATATATGTTTCTGATGAAAGTACTCCACCAAAATACAACTATTTAAAATATATACCTTAAATGGGGACGTTCTTTTAAATTTGTCTTCAAAAATTATTTTAACTTAAATATTAAAATATAAAATATTAAAATATTAAAATAAACAAATATGAAATGTGTAGATGTCCTCCTCATCCTCACACACACTCCTGTCACACGGTATCTAAACCTAAACGCCGCATCTCTTTCGGCTATCTCCCGTCGTAGGTCAGCACTAGTGGCGCCACCACTTAAGTCGACGCCCACTTCCATTGTACCAGTACCAGTGCCTAGAGACGCGAGTTTCTCGGCCAATCTGATGTTCTCTTCGTAGGATTTACTGATAGGGATGACAGTGGGTGAGATATGGAGAGGGAGGGGAGGGGAGAGATATTGTGGTAATATGATAATAATTACTGATGATACTTATGATACATATTAATTAGTTAATTTAGTGTTATTTAATATCATCATTATTATAATGAAATGTTGATTATTTACTAATAGTTAATATAATTATTTGTTAATTAATTACATTACTAGAGCGTTACTACAACTACTAGTACTGCCACCCATACTAATACTGCTCGACTCACTTGAGAATCACTTGATTTTCATCGTAGGTGACTTGAGCGCTTCTTTCAAGGTCGTCAAGTTCACAGTCAAGGTCGGAACACCGTGTCTTAGCCATGGTGAGTTCATCCTACAAGGGGGGGTCAAGTATGAGGATGTGAGGGGCAGGACTAGGGTAGGACTAGAGGTTAAGGGCAGACTGGCTAACTGAATATTGAATAGATTAACAACCGAGATAATCAACAAATTATAACTTAATTAATCTAATTAATTTAATTAACTATTCAAACTAATTTAATTTATTAATTAATCTACCTATATAACTTCATTAACTAATCATACTAACTAACTTACTGTAATAACTAATAAACTACGTTATAACCTCTTAACACAACTAATACTTGTAAATAACGAGAGTCAAATCATATATTTAATGATCAATTTTATATGTAGATCTATTGATGGCTTTATTAATATAATATAATATATTGGTTATTATATACAATTAAGTGTACGGTTTTTAGGTGTACTAAAGGAATGCTAAAATGATATTAATATTAGATAATATTATTAATTACTTAGTAAAATGACCATTCATTCATTGATTATTATTTTTATCAAATATATAGTTGAAAGTATAGCGTTGACTTTAAAATAAGTTGTGAAATAAATAAATAATACTACAAAATTAAAAAATAAAGATTTTAAAATGTTTTACAGTTAGAGTAAAAAGGCTAGCAAAAATATAAATAAATAAAAGCACCATTATTAGTATTCCGATGATGTAAACATAATGAATGCACCACTACTCGGATTATTGGTATAACGTGATCGAGAGACCAGCGGTTCAAACCCCGGCTTAGGCATTCCTCATTAATACAGAGTTAACATGAAATCATTCACATTTATAATGATAGTAATGAAAACGCAGACTATTGTAACCTATATTAACTATTACCCCCTTGTTATACCCTTGTTATACCCTTACACCCGTGTTATACCCTAAGTTAGAGCTTCTAATAGTGGCTGTACTTATCATAGAGAATAGATTTAGCTTAACCACTTTTACACACATGCATCAACGTTCACACATGACCCCAGGACTATAACTAATGAAAAACACTCAAACAAATTAAAAACAACCTACAAATATACTTACTTGAACTGCACTAACTAACTTTATGAACTGCTGCACTTTAATATACTCTAACACATTTCAATACAATTAATTATTATTATTATTATTTTATTTTTTATTATGGATGTCGCCATAACTTTTTATCTAACTATCTAACTTCTGTACAATGTATTTAAAATTGGATGTGTGTATAAATAAATTGTACTACTACTGCTTCTGCTACTACTACTACTACTACTACTACTACTACTACTACTACTACTACTACAAAAGTTAATAAAATAAATATTATCAAATTAATTAGATTATAAATATATCAAGATGTCTATACTGTAGATATACTCCAGTGATATAGCCAAAGATTTTGCGAAGCAAAGTTATAACACTCCCTATGCATGCAATGTAATTTAGTAATATCCCCTGCCGCTGCTAGCAGTAGTATCGAAATCACTGAAATAGATTTAGGTTCGGCTCTGTTTGCATACAACAATATTTTCATTGCTCTATTAAATTACATGCAATATAAATTAGCTTTTACTTACTAAATATAAACTTATAGCATTTAAAACATACATATCATATTTGTTTGTTATATATTAGTAATTAACACTTAGTTCTCATCATATAAATATTAATTTAAAGCATATTATTTAACATTTTAAAAGTGTATAGTTTGATACGAATTTACATTATAAACAACAGATAGTTCCTAAAAGTAACCCGCTATAGGTGGCACTGGGGTATGTTATATACAAATTCGAATTACACGATTTCGCTATGTTACGAGGTCATTACCTTTATAGGAGGTTATATACATCCATACAGGTATTGTACATGTATAGGGGGTGAGATACATTGAAATATATCATATACAAGAGATGGCAAACTTAACCACTATCATATATCTTATACTTTTATATGATACTATATGATACTATATGATTCTATATGTGGCTATCTCTGATGCAAGTATTACTGTTATAAATGAAGTAGTATTCATATTATTGCATTTCAACCATATTGATATATATATATATATTGATGTATACATTATACATAAACTAGTTATACTGGTATGACTCTTTATGATTCATTATGTATTATTTTTCATTATATAAATAATTTTTATACATATTTGCACACTATTTAATTAACTAAGTATATGAATATATATTTAAAAATTTAATATTAATATTATATATATATATTAAATAACTATATTATAATTATAAATGATACATATATAACATAATACAATAAGTGTATAATGTATAACTGTATATACAGTTATATAAACAGTAGTATATACAGGTTTACTGGTTAAAGGTGTATAATGTGTACAATATGTGGGTATACAATTGTATACGGATATCTAAATCAATTATCTAATCTAAATTCTAATATTATTTCCACATGTAGAAAGTGCATTCACTAACCATGTTATTGTTATTGTTATTGTTATTGTTTAGGTGATGTCCTTTCATATCCAGGAATTTAGGTTAAGTTTTCACTTATAATAGGCTCTATGTTCCTTCAAGTATCTTCCATGGTTTTAACGAGAGCCGATAATTTATTTATACACAATTATATAAGATCACTTATAAATATATTGCCAACACCTATTTCATTGGTCATGGGTATTACATAACAGGATGATAATCACCCCAATGAGGACACCCAGTGGGTATACTATTAGTGTATCGTGACATTCATTGTGACAGTCAGATATTGTTAATCCTTGCTATCAAAATAAGTGAGATCACACCCCCACACACAAACCACCCCTACCTTACCCCCACACACACCCCTACCTTACCCCATCCCCTACCCACCCCCACACACACACACCCCACACACACCCCACCCCTACCTTACACCCACCCCCTATCCACCCCCACACACACACACACCCCAACACACATACCCCACCCCTACCTTACCCCCACCCCTATCTTACCCCCACCCCCACACACACCCCACATAATAACCATCAGGATGATGATCTGTATTTCTGCATCCTCGTATCTCTTGACAGCGTGTGACATCTGGCATACAGTTGGGGAGGGGTTGTGTTACTAGTGGTATACAGTAGTAGTAGTGGTGGTAGTGGTAGTAGGATGAACATGTGTCTATGTATGTATGTGTGTACACCTGTGTGCATACAACAATAGTAGACCTAGGCTGATGTATATTATCAGTTGACACAGAGCTACAGACAAGTGACCTAGTGATATAGCCACTAATATGTTTCTATAAAGTCTCGATTTGGATTGGATGCCGTAGAAATTTTACATTTTTAGATACGACGGATTCGAAGCACAAGATTTTAGTATATTAATATTTTGTTTAGATTTGAGGATAATATTTCTTAGAATTTATGGATTTGAAGCCTTGCAATTATTTGAATTATTACAATTCTAGTAGATAATATATAGTATCATTAGTACAGTTTAAGTAAACATAGCTGGTAGGTAAAGATGCCAAAAGTGAATCATAGAGATGATATAAGGAGAAAGAACTTTACAATGTAAATAGATAGAAGACACTACTACTAGACTGGATGATATAATAGCATCAGCAGTGGATGGGTTAACCTGTGTAACGTTGAGATGCTCTGATTGGTCGATGTCCAGCGCGACCTTGACCTCTTTACGAGCCTGAAGACGTGTGATGTAGGCGTTCGCAGTCTCTAGTTCTGCACCGAGATGATCTATACCTGAGGAGAGAGGGCGGGGGTAGGGTAGGGTAGGGTAGTAAGAGGTGGTGACTACAGAGGAGGCATAGGTGGGGAGGAAGATGTGTGATGGGTAGGGGAGAAAGAGGGGATAGGTGGGGAGTGAGGTGGGAGGAGGCAAGAGGTAAGGAAGGAGGTGGGTAGGAGTCTAGGAGAAGGTGATATGGAGGTAGTGGTGTAAGGAGATGGTGGTGATAGGGGAGATAGTAGGAGGGGGCTAGATGAAGGTGATAATGGAGAGGTAAGATGGGGATGAGGGGTTAGGCGATAGGGGAAGATGAATTTGTAAACTGTGATAAAGGAGAGGAGGTAGGGGAGAAGTAAGGATAAGATGTATTGAGATACATAAATGTATTAAGGGGGTAAGGGAAGAAGGAAGAGGGGTTGATGGAGTGGTAGATATACACACAATTAGAAAGTAAAGATGTTGATCATGGTCTAATCACAAGTTTTGCATTCTATTTATGTTAGATTCATACTAAAGATATATAGTTGATGCATATATATCACATAAAGTTTTATATCATACAGATACTTAGTATTATTGACAGTTAACTATTATCTGCCTATGAAAATATTTCATATTATTTGTATATATATATATATATATTTTATCATACATTAGAATGAATTAGTGATATATTTACACTTATTGCAGATTAATATATTGATAAATACTAGTGAAAGGCACACACTTGTTGGGTGAAGAACGCCTGAACAGGAAAGAGTGCAAGATAAGCTACAAGCCTAACCACTCGGAAAGTGTATGTGAATATCAGAGATTAGTTGATATTATAGGAGAAATATATAGCAGTGGCTGAAATACAATAGTAAATCATGTGGTAATAATAAGGAATGTTATCTGTGTTAATTAAGAATATCATTGATATTTAATATAGTTTATTTATATGATTCTATGTCGGATAAATTATAATTAATATTTCTTATTGAAAATGAGAAATATAAATAGTTGACTCTATAATATGTACAAGATGTATACGTCTATATCAGTGAAAAGTCAGTGTATATGAAATTTATCTGTAATTTTAATGTATTTGAAATATTAGATGATATTAAATAATGTAATGCGTATACCATATTAATCAGTAGCCAGTTGAGTCCGTAGTTATCACAAGTGCCATGGCTAAAGGAACAGGTGATGACTACCTATGTTATTCTAAACCGTAGGCATGCTAATAATTCTATTGTATGTACTCATGCCTCCTCGTGATAGAAGTAGTTTTAAAATTACAAATTATAATATATAGCGATATACATCTTTGCAATTGTATGTTGGAGTGTGTACTGTATGTAGGGTAAACACTGTGTGTGTGTATACATGACAATAATTGTTAAAGTATATCATTGACAAGTCGCAGGTGTTCATAGACCAGAATGCAATAGGAGCAACACATCACCACAGACTCTTTAGTACAATCATGCACTATAATATATTTAACATGCGTACAAATTGTTGGCCTTTCCTTAAGAATAATGTATTCGGCTTATGACCATAGTTAGGGAACGTTACCCTACATACGGCTATTCATACTTAGTGCTTACATAGTCTAGCAGTGAGGTTTCAGTAATATCTATGCAGACTAGTGTTGGAAACGGTTTCGAATATCGAATAGAATATTCGAATATTCGAATATTCGATTCTTTCAAATAGTTAATTTTAGAATTTGACAGATATTCGAAAATGTCGAATACCTAAATCTAATTATTCGAAAATGTCGAATACCTAAATCTAATTATTCGAAAAATTCGAATATCAAAATTTAACTATTCAAAAAAAACGGTAAAAGGCATGCATATATTTTATTAAACAATAAACAAATAATTTAATACTATTTACCCTAGGCTATTTACTTCCGTTTTATCCTTTTTAACTATCATATAATTTATTATTTCATTTAAAATAATTGAAACGTATCTTTATTATTATTAATAAATATAATTTTTATTATAATTTAAAATAATAGAAACATATAATATCATTACCAGATTATTTAGTAAATATAATTTAAATAACTATAAATAATTTTATTTAACTAATCGATAAATATTATATCCTAATTCAATATTTTATTTAAAATAATAGAAACTTATCTCTATTTTATAATGAAATAGATGAACTGAAATTATATCTGTATAAACCGAGAATTGACCGGAATGATTGTGCATTAATGTGGTGGTCTGACCACGATAAGGAATTTCCAATTCTTTCCAAGATTGCAAAAAATATTTAACTGGGCAGTCATCATCTGTTCCTGCAGAAAGAATATTTTCTATGGCTCCAAATATTTTAATAAAAAAACTTATACAAATAATGTCCAGAGAAATTAGACTTATTGATATTCATTGATCATTAATCAAAATTCATAACCATTTTTAATTATATTACAATCTATTATTATATATATTTGTCAAAATAAATAATTATTATTTTTAATTATTAAATATATTTACTATTTGAAACCTTCAAAGTGTATTTATTTACTATTTTAAACCTTTAAAATGAATAATTTAACTATTAGAAAACTTTGTATACTTAATTTAATACAAATAATACTATTTTAAACCTTCGAAGTGTATTTATTTACTATTTTACACCTTAGAAATGAATAATTTAACTATTTGAAAAATTCGAATACTTAATTTAATACAAATAATACTATTTGAAACCTTAGAAGTGTATCTATTTACTATCTTACACCTTAGAAATGAATAATTGAAAACTTCGAATACTTAATTTAATACAAATAATACTATTTAAAACCTTCGAATTGTATCTAATTACTATTTTAAACCTTCGAAATGAATAATTTACCTATTAGAAAACTTTGTATACTTAATTTAACACAAATAATACTATTTGAAACCTTTGAAGTGTATTTATTTACTATTCGAAATCTTCGAATACTTAATTTAATAAAAATAATACTATTTGAAACCTTTGAAGTGTCGAAATCTTCGAATACTTAATTTAATAAAAATAATACTATTTGAAACCTTCGAAGTGTATTTATTTACTATTCGAAACCATCGAATGAGTGAAAAATC
The DNA here is from genome assembly GCA_964019155.1 of Osedax fenrisi. Lineage (NCBI taxonomy): Eukaryota > Metazoa > Annelida > Polychaeta > Sabellida > Siboglinidae > Osedax > Osedax fenrisi. Next base: position 148,869 of record OZ025245.1, read on the forward strand.
TGAAAATTACCAACACTAATGCAGACTGATAAAGATGGAGGGGGAGGAGGAGGAGGAGGAGGAGGAGGAGGAGAAGTAGGAGGAGGAGGAGGAGGAGGAGGGGGAGGAGACTACTAAAGATGAAAAAGAAGATAAAGATTAACTCTAGAATTTTCTTAAGATGAAAAGATAGAATATAATGAATAATTCGTAGAGAGATGGCTAAAGATAAGGAAACTTCTAAAGGAGATGTAGCAGAGTGTTAACCTGACATCTTCTGTTGGTACATCACAGCCTGCCTCTGAAGACCTATGCATCTCTCCTGGTAGTTCTGTAGTTCTACTTGTAGACTAGACACATTACCATCCTATAGGGTGTGATGTAAGGTGGGATGTATGTTATGTTGTAGTGTGTGTTGTAGGGTGGGAGGTAGGGTAGGATGTAGGGTGGGATGTAGGGTATGATATAGGGTGGGATGTAGGGTAGGATGTAGGCTGGGATGTAGGGTATGATGTAGGGTGTGATATAGGTTTGCCTTAGGGTGGGATGTTGGGTTTTTTTGTAGGGTGTGATGTAAGGTTGTTTTAGGTGTATTGTAGGGTCCGTTTTAGGGTTTGTTCACTACATCTACACAGCCACATCTATACATATATACCCCTATATGTATATACTACTACATATATAAACATAGTATTCTGTATAATGATAATACACTATGGAGAGCAGTTCTAGGGGTAATCTAGGTCACCACAACTCTGGTAGCAGGAGATTCACTTCTTATGTGAACCTATGTAGAAGTAACACATAATGCTTCACTTTTGTTTATATTTATTATAACCAACAAACTTCAATACACTATTGTATTATTAATATTATGTATTGCTATGATAATAATAGTCACTTGTTACAAATACTTCTAAGCTTGTAAACGTCTGTGTTTATGACGATATAATAAATAGAAATACAAATGATACAATATATGTGTTCTCCTAAAGCACTTCAAATCAACATGTACATTTCATACTAGTGTTTTCCTAATAACATATAATTACATGAAAGGTGAGTGGAATTAAGAAATTCTATAAAACAGGCGAACACTATTAACTATAATAATACTTGTAACAAGCGTAGAGTTGATGATTTAAGCGAATATATGGGCAACAATAACAGAAAATAGTCATCTTATTTTGAAGCCCTTTAGAAGAAAATATTATATAAATATCAATAATTTAACAGAAGAAAAAAAATTAAAATTCTTCTAATAAATATTATTATTATTATTATTATTATATAGTGTACAATAAAAAGCTGAACTAATACCATAACATACGTTATTGCAATAAACAAACGAGAATAGGATATTAATAAAATGAAGAGCATAAACATTGTATAGTTTCCTTATAGATAGATAGATTAGCTTATTAGTTAAGACGACCTGCACAGGAATACCAGTCGTAATCTCAATCGAATAATTAATCTCGGAACACTTATGTGTATTTCAAAAGTATACAATTATTATTCAAACATTATAAATTAATTATTAAATATCGATTCCGAAATTGACATGCATGTATATACAAACTATTACTATAGAGGAGATATTAAATAAGTTCATTTTACACTCAAATTTATCTACACTCCTTATCAAATAGATTAAATTCAATAAGTGGTCAGAGATTAGTGGCTACCTTACACATCCCCCTAATAGCTAACCAATTGTTCTATCCGCGATGTCCTCGCCTTATCGCCATGTCCTTCATTCACTGTAAATACGTTTATTACATTAAGTTACAAACACAATGATGATGGCAGACCATGTATGATAGCGTATTCTATATACATACATATTGTTATTGTTATTTTTATTTTTATTTGGAGGAGTCCATTCATCCCATCCAGGAACTTAGATGAAGTTTTCACTTATAACCATATATGGCTCTAATTTCCCTTCGAAGCCGCTCTCATTTTAAGGCATCCATGGTTTTAACGAGAGCCGATAATTGAATAATTATACACAATTATATAAGATCAATTCTAAATAATATTTTAAGACCCATATTATAAAATTAATTAATGGTCCGGACGAGGCTATATACTATATATTTATTTATGTATGTAAATGTATTTATATATATATGAAATGTAAATTTGTATCTGTAACAGTACAATACGATATAAGTATTTTTAATGTTGTTGTTATTTTGGTGGATCACTATCATCCCATCATAATATACTATATATGTATATATAGGTGAATTATATATATATATATATATATATATATATATATATATATATATATATATAACTGCATATAATATATATAACTGCCTGTGTGGCTCAGTGGCTAAGGCGTCAGACACACAAGCAGTAGGACACGGGTTCGACCCTCGTCCGGACCATTAATTAATTTTATAAAATGGGTCTTAAAATATTATTTAGAAGTGATCTTATATAATTGTGTATAAATAAATGATCGGCTCTCGTTAAAACCATGGATGCCTTAACATGAGAGCGGCTTCGAAGGGACATTAGAGCCATATATGGTTATAAGTGAAAACTTCATCTAAGTTCCTGGATGGGATGAAAGGACTCCACCAAATAACAATAACAATAACAATAACAATATATATATATATATACTATCTCCCCTCTCTCTCTCCCTTCCCACCCCTCTCTTCTAACTAGTGACGATGTAGGCATTGAGATCCCTGACATCCTGATGTAGGGCAGTGGCTCTCGATGCTTCGTACTGAAGGTGCTGGTTGGAAGCTTGTAGATCTGCATTCTGCATGGAGGTCTTCTGTAATATGGTATTATGTATAGAGAGCGAGGGAGGGCAGAGGGGTGTAGGGGAAGGGATAGGGGAGATGTGTGTAGGGAGGGGATGGGGGATATAGGGAGTGAATGGGGGAGATGGTGAGGTATAGGGGTATATGGAGGGGAGAGGGAAGTAGGGATAGTATGGGGGAGATGTAGAAAGATAGAGTATGGGGGAGGTAGAGGAAAGGGGTGTAGAGGGTATAATGGATATTGATTACTGTAATATATATATATATATATATATATATATATATATACTACTAGTAGATAACAACGAATGAGTGATGTAATGCTGCTAACTAATACATTATAAAGTGTGCACCCCAACACCTGTGTGGTCAGTAAGGCATGTGGTCAGTTAGGTATATACATAGAGCTAGAGCTAGAGAGTTGTAGTACTTAATGCCTGGCAGCATAAGCCAATGCGGGAAGCGGAAATAAAAAATCAGCCATTTTGCGGTGACCAAATATTAAAATATAATATTATTTTGATCATAACTTTATTATTATTAATTACATCAAAAAATTAAAATATGAAACTTATAATACTTTTTTATCCTCTTTCCAATGGTATTAATAATTTTATTCTAGCTACAAAATAAAAAATTAAATAGGTCAAACCTGCCATTTTGCGGTAACCAAATTAGATTGACGCTTTACGCATGTCAGATACCTTGTTTACTACTCTATTTCTTTCTAGATCTATGGGTATATGGGGTAATGTTTTGTTAATGATACACATGTGGAATAGGGCTTTGGCTTTTAAAAAGAGCCATACAAACCAGTTTGGTTGCATCACTACTACAAATCAACACCTATTACTGTGGAATATGTGTAAATCAATGACTTTAATACATTTATTTATTTGTTATCATTAGTATTGTCTCCTGTTTTATGTCATTTTGAATATCTATTTTCTATATTCAATAAATTATATTATTATATTATTATTTATTATTATCTCAGGAGTCCCTCATACGCCTCATTAAGCATGTGTGTGTATGCATTAGACTGCGCACAAGTAATGTGTTTGTATGAAGAGCAGGCGGTTTATTTTGTGTTGGCAACAATGGGTGCATAAAGATGTGTCTAAGGAGGGATATAACGCTTATTATTTGTAATTATATTTGTACGCAACAATTAACTGCACCACTCACATAGGGTCAATTATCAGAAATACGCATTGTTTATAATGTAAATTCTTATTAAACTATAAAGTTTTAAAATGTAAACTAATATATTTTAAATTATTATTTATGTGATAAAAACTAAGTGTTCATTGCTAATATATAATAAAGTAATAGGATATGTTGGTTTTAAATGCTATACATGTCAATATGGCGAGTAATGGCTAATTTATATTGTATGTAATTTAATAGAGCATTGAAAAAATGTGTGTATAGAAAACGCATCAAACCTAAATCTATTTTAGTGATTTTGATATGACTGCTAGCTGCGGCAGGGAGTAGGTATTAATTACGTTGTATAGAGAGGGAGTGTTATATATTTGCTTGGTAAAATCTGTGGGTGATTATCGGATTATATAATATTCTTAATCATTACTACCTTTCAACTGTTACATAAAATCCTCTATTATTATATAACACATCTTCATCATTACATAAGGTTGCAGGATGATTATTTATTGATCCCGAAAATAAGTTGATTCGTCCAAAATTTGATCATTACTATTATATAATTATTAACTAAATTAAATTAATCAAAATAATAATTAATTAAAATGATTAGTACTGAATCTTATTATTATTTTAGATAAGTTTGAATTGACTTATATAAGCTTGTGCGAATTGACTTTTATCATTACGCAACACCAGCATTACATCATACAGGTTATAGAACTCGGGTTCAAGCACAGTACCGTACGGACCATTAAAATAATATTAGTTCTCAAATAATATTTAAAAGTGATATCATCGGCTCTCGTTAAAAACATTGATGCCTTAACTTGAAAGTGGCTTCGAAAACTTAATCCAAGTTAATGGATGGGATGATAGGACTTCCCCAAAATAAACAATAATAACAACAACATAATAACCTCAGTTACGGTAACTGTAAAACGTTTTAATATCTATACTTTTTTTAATTTCATATTATTCATTGTTTATTTCAAAAACGTATGTTTTCGTCGTAAAAATTTATACTTTCGACTATATATTTGCTTAAATAAAATAAAATAATAACCTCGCCCTGCTGATGTTGGTTATTGATGAAGGTTCGCAGGTCATAGATATGTTTCTCTAGTTCCTTGACCTTGTCATCGGCCGATAGAGAATCTTCCGGAACACTCTCTACCTCATTTTTAATCTGCTAACGATCGGTATGTAAGTTATAGTTAGTATTCCGTCTATATTGCTACGTTATCTTAATTGTTTCTCATGGTGTACATATATACATACACAAATAAAGATTATATATATATATATATACAGATATATTGAATAATAGTGGCATCTGATACTCGGTATAGAGGTAAGAAATACTGATGCAGGAATGCCGTGGTTTAGGCGTGTGGTTTCATGACATTAGTACAAACTATTAACCGAGGTCATGGAAACTCATATATGAGTTATGAAGGCTTTTATGAAGGCTTTTAAAAGCCACAATTATTTGGCGAAGCAAAGATATGTCACTTTTATCTATTTACGTGAATAAATTGTAATGCTGATTAGATTGAAATATAGGTGGAAATACTATCGTTTTAAATAATTATAAAAGCGAATTGTTAAAATATAGTTAAGTATTAATTAATATGTTACAAAGTAATCATAATTTTATATTAAAATGGACCTATTAATTTATTATATTTCTATAACATAGCTGCATATTTTAAGAAAAATGGTTCTTATTATAAAATAATGTTATATTATTAAAACTAAACATTAAATTAGTATTTAAATAAGTACATAATTGTTCATTTATCAGTGATATATTTTTCAAATATAAATGTAAACTAATATAAATTAAAAATAGAATTAGAAATAAATCCTTGGAAGAAATAAATTAAAAGAAACATAATATTTGAATTCTTATTTATTTTATTATAAACAAATAAGAATTTTGTAATTAATATAATTATGATATTTAATCTCATGATAGTAATCAAAATTAATTGGGAAAATATGTTTTCACTAAATAGCTAATATCCACACATTATCATCAAATTAAATACATATACAAATAGATATAATACTAGATCATCAAATAGATATATTAAATATAAATATTGTCTATTTTTAAATTAATAAGCCTAATTGAAGTTTAATAGGATATAAAATAGTGAAACATTATTAAAACACTTACATATCTATCATGTATAGTGAAAACATACTTATTTTAATTATAATTGGTGGATAGTAACTTTTTAATTAGTGTTTAAAGTTAGTTATTATAATAATTTAAATTTAAATTTAATTTAAAATTAAATATAACTAACTTGATTCTCTTCCAACATAATATTGTTAGTTTATTAATATATAGATAAATTGGCACATGAATTAATTCTTTTTAATATAGCAGTATAGAATATATCATTAATGTAATTGCTTATACATATTTAATATGTAAATTGTAGTAATAGGTTATTAATTATTTAAATAACTTTCGAGTATCAGAAAATTATTATTTAATATATTCTTCTTAATTCTTATTAATATATTAATCTAAATAATAATACAAATAATACTAAATAACATTTCAATCCTTATTTAATAATTTATTATTTTTATAGATATAATTTTATAATTGATTATTATTTTATTATTATATTAGATAATCCAATAGTAATTAATCAAATACACGTAATTTTTTAAATATATAAAATTAAATACTTTTATTTTCTATGTTTATATAAATAAATATAACTTTGAACCCTATTGTTGATATTATAAATTAAGTTTGAAATTAATTTTCCGACTTTAGACTTTGATCATAAATATGTCTTCTATTTACCCATCTAATTTATATGATATGCATATGATAAACATTTAGCATAAAGCTTATAGTAGTGGAAGTAATGCAGGTATAAATATGTGTGTTACATTAAAATAATATAACATTTTGATTTATTAAACAATTACTATTTTATATAATTTCAAATTATTTGAAATTATTTGACAAATAAAATTATCTAATTTAACATTAATTGTCAGTGATTTAATAGAACTAATACACATACATTAATGTTATCACAACCATCGATCGTTACCATGTGATCAATATTTAAATGTAATCTCAATGATATTATTATATTAAAGTTATAATTAATGTTATAATTATTATATAATTATTAATTATATTAAATATAATAACAGGGCCGTATGAAAACCGGCACAAATAAATTCTATATGTATTCTATATTTAATAAATGTAATTAAATCTAATATACTATTGAAATCTGGTTACTAATAGTACAACTATATCATAAAAGTATTATATATATATTTATTAAATATATATAAATATATACATTTTATAAGTATAATGTTAAATATATGTACATGTTAATGTTAAGGTAGATCCAATAGGATCAAAAGAACATTACGATCAACGGACATCGATGTCCGTTGATCGTAAAGTTAATATGATATTCTATACTGTGGAAATTGATATCCGTCGATCATTAAGTTATATTGTATTGTATGATATGTACTGATGTACTTCTATCGTAAAGTTAATAGTATATTCTAAACTACAATACAATCAAATTAACTTTACGATCAACGGACATCGATGTCCGTTGAATTTGTCCGTTGATCGTAATGTTCTTTTGATCCAGGTAATATATTACTAAACTCTACATATCGGTAATGTATCTCGACGTACTAGTCGCTCATTTCGCACTCATCACATCCCCACCCACCTACCATAACTAATATATACACATTTTCTGTACTGGATTGCTACTTGTTAATGTGTTTGTTACCGAGAAAATTAGCTGTTCGCATAGCGAGCAACAAGCACAGCGACTTGTTACTAGAAGACATAAATTTCATAGATTTTAGGCTGCGACTTGTTACTGCACTTGATGCTAGCGGTGTTTACACGGCTTATTATGCTTAAACATTCATGTTTTGTTATAGTTATTATTAATTGCATGAGTGTGATTATTAATAATATTCTATTAAATAAGTTTTCAATCAAGATATATTTCTGTTAATTTTATTTTAAATAATATATTATATTATGAAGGAAAGTCGTTAAATCTAAGTATTCTATCATACTATTTATTGAAATTGCTTATATAGATTACACATGTATATTTATAACGAAAAAATATTTTATATAATTGTTATAATATTGCATTTATCGAAAATAGACAAATGTATTACTGCAAGTTATTACAAATTACTTTGTGTGTCATTCGAGATTACTTTGCTATTAATTATATATCAAATAAAATATATATTTATTATATTCATCTTTACTGATTTAATCAATTAAAAATATTTATTAAAGTCAATATATTAATAAATTCTAATATTATATATATTATACACATTTATTAATAATATTATTATAAATAAATCAAACTATCCCAGATTAATAATATTCATATACATATTGTTCAAACAAATGTGTTCTTATTTTAATAGATTATTACATATATATTTGTAATTATATTTGTATTTGATTAATATATTTGACCCCATCCCTGCTACATAAACTCAATCGAAGCATATATTATATTTTGTAGATTCAATCTATCAATTATTTATAAATGTATTCATATCATATTATCCTATTAATGTATTATGATCAAAAGTATATCAACTACATTTTATTATGAATACATACATAATATGTATTACATATGTAATACTAAGTATATACTAAATAATATATATTATTGTATAGCTAATAGACATTATCTATAGTATAGCCTTATAATCAGTATATATACATATAAATATATATATATACATATTAATTTACAATAACAACTTTGCAATGTTTGTAGTAATAAGCAAGTATTAATTGTTTACAATACATATACTACCATGTATAGTAATACATATATAATAGAATCAGATCAGGCAATCATAGTATTGACTAAAAATCAATAGTGCCTACTGTATACAATAGTATCTGTTAATTTTAACTCATCTACACTATCTAATGAAACATGAGATAACATTCGATGGTAACTAATTAATTCAATGATCTCGTGCTAAGTGATTTCATGTGATGTTATCTTGTACGTAATGGTAATACATATTAATGTAAATACTTATTTATAAATAGTAGAATTTACAATACATACGACACAAGATCCCCACGAAATCACTTCACACTAGATCACTGGTTACCACCTAATTATATCTCTTTTTACTCGCTAATGATTAGATAACATTATTTACAATAAAATATACATATAGTTATATGTTGTGGTTATACACTTACTTTAGTCCAAACTTTATAACTATTTCAATTAAACATATCACAACAATATATTATTATCATGTAAGTTCACCACACATGTAGAACACTATTGATGCCTCGCCTTCAAGAGCGACCATGTCAATGTGCTATCTAACTGCTACATGCATGCTTACAACAGCTCTCGTATCGTAGAACACAGACGATAATAATAGTATTATTGTGAAGCTTTCTAGGAGGAAAGTATATTGCTATTATAAACGAGAAAACTAACAGAAAACAAACCAACATTCTCCTAATAAATATTATGATGGTGCATGATAGCAATGATAGAATGAGATCTCTGCTTATTATAGTTTGTTTTGTAAACACATCAATGTATCTGAATACAGGCGTATGTTTGTGTATGTTTATCTAGAAATCAATAAAAATGCAAAAGGCTTGTGATTAATCGTTGACAACCAAAACATTAACTTATATTCGTAGTTTCCATTGAATACAACGACTCATACAAAATCATTATATCATTATCAGTGATTCATAATTCATACTTTTTGGTAAACTCTGTTTACAATATATCTAAATTAGTTCAATATCTTCGTATTGCTAACAATTATTTAATTTATGTAAGTAATTTAATTTATATTCATATACATTATTTATGTGGGCTTTTGTAAATTTGAATGTGTTTGTACGAATTAAAATGTCAGCTAAAAACAAAATAAACATTATTAAGTACGACCGCATTCTATTCATATATAGTTGTTATGCTTATATCATATATTATATTAGTATGTAGACTATATACTTTAGTACATTTACTTATGAAATATATATATATAGTGTATATGTGTATAATATGCTAATATAATTAATATTAATTACTGTTAATACTTCATATAGAGTATAATATTAATTTATTATTGTTATAGATTAGTTAAATCGTTATTAGATCATTATCGCTGATTAAAACATAACCACTAAGATTCATCAATATTTATTAATACTAGTATACTATTAAGTATACTGTTATTTATTATGTGTCTCCTATTTGTACTTTGGCACAGTTTTACTGGCATGTTTAAACTTTCACTCGAATGTAAATAGATTATAACCTATTTATAAGTTATGAATAATTATTCATAACTTAATACTTTTAGTTCGTTCATTTGTATACATTTAATATATCCGTATTTATCATTATTATTTGAGAATAATTGATTGATTAATGGATTAGATTATTTAAACAGCGTAAATACTTGTTATATCGGGCGACAGCATATATAAGATATTGATCTTAATCTGAAGCCCTTTAGAGGAAATAATAACATAAATAATTATATATTTCATACGATAAAAAATGTATAATTTAAAACTTCTAATAAATATTTATTATTATTATTATTATTATATAACTCAACAGTGTATAATTATGGTGAAAAGAAACAATAAATATATACATAAGTCAATTTAAAAGTAACTATAATATATAACAAATAATAAATACATAATTTATTCAACTATACAACAGAAATGTGTACAAATTGCGTATAAATGAATTATAATTAAGTTATTAATGAATTACAATGATGTTAATGAGAGAATAATTGCATCAGCTGATCAATCTCTATGCCTCTTATCTCTTTTACCCATAGCTGGCACCACAGGCTATATGTTATTTGCTACCTTCAATGTCAGATTTAAATTTTAATGTAATACGTAGGTAAATATGTTGACAAAAAACTTTCGCAGAATTTAATATTTAATATTTGTTTAAACTTAAAAAATAGTATAAAAATATATTAGACCTACAAAAATTGTAGATAAGAGTTTACATTTAATTAAAATATAAGGAGATATTGATATAAAGAAATAACTTACATAAATTGACATGTTATTTTAATTGTTTGATCTCTTTGAATAACGTAAACATCAGTAGCAGTGGTGATAGTTTGATTAGTACGTGTCACATGGTCTCATCTATTTATAGCCCATTGTCACACTAAGTTATGTGTAAGTGTGTATCTATACATGCTTTATCCCACATATATAGTTATTGCCAAAATCAGCTATATCTACTCTGTATATATATATATATATATATATAAGTACTTTTATAATACGTTTATCCAACGTAATTAATATCTAGACGAGCAAATACAATATATCACTGTTTTTAATAAGGTAATATAAGAGAGCGTGTGAATCATTCAGAGTTTTTTTGTTTCGTTGATGTCTCCTATGTTAACATGGACGTATCTTTAATCCAGTGTTGCATCATCGTAGACAGTATATGTGTACAATGTACGCATATAATGTATTATATTTATTGATGATGTATAATTACGCAATATAAATATATGTATCACATTAATACATTATATTTGTTTAATATAACATATATATACATATTTTTGAACTTATTTTCTTATATTTTCGCACTAAATGATAATACAATTGTATTAATTGACTGTTATCCCACCACTAAAATGATAAACTATGTATTAAATAAGTGCACACAATTATTGCATGCACACACACGTGAAAGGCAAGTATATGTGTGTGTAGTGAGGACATACGGACCGTTATATGCATGCATTATATCAACTAATTAACTTAATCCACATACCCCCTAACTACTGGTACTTCGAAGCTTCACTCACACAAATTCTATAGTTCAAAGTTCATTTTTAAAAGAATACAAAGTTTAATCCTGCTTTATAAATAAGTGGTAGAATTTAAACTTGGTTTGAAGCTCCGATAAGATGAGTGAAGCTTCGAAATTTAAGGTGTTTTTTTTAAGATTTATTTTGCACCTTATACATAATAACAAAAAAAACTCCATAATACTCAAGATTCTTATAATCAGGATAATAATAATTTAATGATTTATTCGCATTTAAAAATGTTAGTATGTCTACATTTGTATCGGATAGAAGGTTTCTTTATTCTGATACCGTAGTTCCAGTGTTCCATTCTCTCTCTGCCTAGTAGTTAGTTACCACTACTAGATGGACATACTCCTCTTGTATCAACTAACAACCTGTCCTGTCCCTAACCCCTACCCACTTCCTTACTATGTCGGCTACATCTACTCTCCCATTCTCTCTATTTCCCTCCACACGTATTTGTTCCTATGGTTATTAGTGTGTCCTCGACCAGTCTATACTAATATAGACTAATATTAACTAATCTAGATTAATCTAGACTAACTTATACTACCCCCTATCCCCTAACCACCCCTAAAACCCGCAGGACAACGAGCCGACCAATGATTGCGAGTTCTTTGAGGGTACGGAGAAGCTTCTAGAAGTGTGGTTCTCTCCCTCCAGTGGCGCCTTCACGCCGGACAATGACCTTCGCATTATTCCATTGTTCGTATCACCTACTAGCACCAGGAGTCAGTACCGGTGGTGCTAGGCTAATTCAGCTGTGTTAATATCAACCAATAGTAATCATTGATCCCTAGCTTAATCCATAGTAATCATTGACCTCTAAATTGACCCATAGTAATCATTTACCTCTAAATTGACCAATAGTAATTATTGACCTCTAATTTGACCAATAGTAATCTTTGACCTCTAAATTGACCAATATTGGTAATATTTATATCTTTATAGGTTATATTTATAACAATAATCACCCTTTGTAGCATTTAGTCAATATTATTTACTGGCTATATTGATAAGTGGTTGTATTTAACCATTATCTCTACCATCACTGCTCACTACACTGACCTTTACCACCACTACTATATCGTATGACCTTCAGACAGAAATGGAAAGACCTACTAAAGTGCGTGAACTGCGAGATCATAAGTAGTATGTCAGATGAACACCAGGTGGCCTACATTCTCAGGTTGCACTTCGGCCCAATTAATGTAGTCTATGTTTAGCATTAAACTCCTTATTTCATATTGTTTTTATTGAAACATTTAATTACAATACACTGAACAGTAACACAGGCTTAACTATTGTATTGATATATAACTAATACTATATAATACAATAGATTATATCATTTGAACTCTATAGTGTATATCTGATTATGCTAAATTGCTAATGAAGATATACATTAATGAGTGTAGAGTGCTCCTCGTATAAAAGCGTATATAAAAGCAACAATAATTATATATTAATATTATATATCTTTAGTCACGTTAACATTAGCTTAATCCATCGAGATTTACTGCACTGATTCTTCATCTACATAAACACCTACCTCCCTCATAATTGTATACAAGTAGTACACATGTGACCCCTACTGTATGAGGAAAGTAGGGTTACATCATGTCAGGCGGATTTACTTACTGTGTGTGTGTATGCGCTAGTATGTGCTACACTGTTTATGTACTGTATTTTCTCTTTATAATCGGTGCAATGATTATAGATTAGATTATTTATTAGATTATAGAGCATTTATGAAATAAGTAGGTTTTTAATAATTGTTTAAATGTAGATTTGATTTGATATTACTGAGATCTGACGATATCGAATTAATACACCTACATGAAATTCATGTAAAATCTATTGCAATTAAATACTAAACCTCACCCCCACCCTACCGTATTAGACCCCCATCTTACACCCTATCACATATACACATCACTACTGTAATGGTATGATACCATTTGTATCATATCGATTGTTTAATGTTTATAACTACCTTTGTGGCTCAGTTGGCTAAGGCGTTAGACACACAAGCATTAGGTTGCGGGTTCAAGCCTCGTCCGGACCATTAAAATGGGTCTTATAATAATATTTAGAAGTGATCTTGTATAATTGTGTATAAATAAATTATCGGCTCTCGTTAAAAACATTAACATGAAAGCGGCTTCGAAGGGACATTAGAACCATATGGTTATAAGTGACAACTTCATCAAAGTTCCTGGATGGGATGAAAGGACTCCACCAACAATGATAACAATGTATTGATGAATCGCTGAACTTACTAAACTAACACCAATTACACCTCTTATAATAATATTTATTAGAAGAATTTAGATTTTTTTTCGGTTTCTAGTTTATAATATTACCATGCTATTTCCTTATCATTCGCTGTTTATGTATCTCGTGCATATATAAACCTTATTCACCTATTCATTATCACCTCAATCAATGAAAGCTCAGGTTAATCTTACATTTACCCCTCACGTATCAATTCCTAAAGTTACGCCCTTATTACCCCTAATATTACACCCCCCCCCGCCCACTCTTACAGTGAGAGTTCAATGTTTGTGTCGCGTAGTCGGTTCATACTGAAGACCTGCGGCCAGACTAGTCTATTGTCTGCTGTTCAGCCCCTCATGCAGCTAGTGAGAGATATGTGCAGCATGGATGTTATTAATGTTAGTGTGAGGAGGCGGGGCTATAGTGTAAGGAGGCGGGGCTATAGTGTGAGGGGGCGGGACTATAGTATGAGGGGCGTGTCTATGGTGTAAGGGGCGGGGCTATAGTGTGAGGGGCGGGGCAGACTAGTATATTGTCTGCTGTTCAGCCCCTCATGCAACTAGTGAGAGATATGTGCAGCATGGATGTTATTAATGTTAGTGTGAGGGGGCGGGGCTATAGTGTGAGAGGGGCGGGGCAGACTAGTCTATTGTCTGCTGTTCAGCCCCTCATGCAACTAGTGAGAGATATGTGCAGCATGGATGTTATTAATGTTAGTGTGAGGGGGCGGAGCTATAGTGTGAGGGGGTGGTGCTATAGTGTGAGGGGGCGGGGCTATAGTGTGAGGGGCGGGGCATACTAGTCTACTGTCTGATGTTCAGCCCCTCATGCAACTAGTGAGAGATATATGCAGCATGGATGTTATTAATGTTAGTGTGAGGAGGCGGGGCTATAGTGTAAGGAGGCGGGGCTATAGTGTGAGGGGGCGGGACTATAGTATGAGGGGCGTGTCTATAGTGTAAGGGGCGGGGCTATAGTGTGAGGAGGCGGGGCTATAGTGTGAGGGGGCGGGGCATAATATTCTACTGTCTGCTTTACAGCCCCACCATAAAATGTCTGCTCTACAGCCCCAATCCCATAAATACTAATTACACCCATGCGTTCACTAGGGGCACTGGAACGATGGTGTGTATGTAGGGAGGACCAAACAATCAAAATAAATGTGGTGGTAAATGTTAGGGGGGAACCAATACATAGGAGGTCCCCCTAGATTTTATAGTGGGTGGGGGACATATCCCCCCATCCCCCCTGTTGCAGCGCCCCTAGAGTTCACTAATAATATGCTAAAGTTATACTAAATAAGTTATTAATAAGCCCTCGAGAATGCCATCGTTTATTGATTAAATATGAATGCAACTAATATATAAACAACATTTTAACTTTATGTTATAATAACTTATTTCAATAATGTATATTATCATTAGCGAATATTTATACTCACTAGACTATGTTTAACCTTGATTGATTGATATTCTTTATGTAATGCATGACCTGGGAGGTCTATGAAGTGGTAGCTATTAGTCTAGGTGCATGCCCTATTGTAGTAAACATGCAGTCATAGCTATTGTATAACAGGTCATAATCACCTATTATTACCTATAGTTATGCAATGCATTGTTTGTTTATGCAATATCAGTGCTATAACTAGAGCTAATCAATGGAATGCTATATTTACATATAGAGATAACTTGTTGTTGTGTTCTTTGATACAATTATATAACTTACTGTATAGAGATATACATGCAATGTGATATACAGGATGATAATGTAATATGATTTAACATTAATCTGTGTTTAGTTTATACATATACACTTCTATATACTGTTATACACTTCTATATACTCTTACACACTATTATGCACTCTTGTATACTGTTATATACTGTTATATACTAGTATACACTATAAAATAAGCTATATAATATAATTATAATTATATAATTACCCTGGCATTTCCTAAATCTGATAATAATAATAATTATAATAATAATATACTATTATACACTATTATGCACTCTTGTATACTATTATATTTCCTTTTTTAGTTTATAATAAAATATGAATACGATAGTATGTATGGTTATATCTAGAATGTTTAAACATAACACTGAACTTTTCTATTGGTATCACCTACTAAATATATATATATATATATATATATATACATAAATATTTAGTATACAATGCATTGCTATAACAATAGTTATGAACACACATTAACTATACACTGACCTACTTATAGGACCTGTTCTATTCGCGTAAGACCTACTCGAAGCCGGAACTGCAGCCGATGGTGCACAGAACGTTCAGTTCAGAGGTCAGTATCGCCCGTTAGCCAATAGCATTCAGGATCTGATGTCTGCTACAAACAAATCACAACGCATCACGTATTATAAATCATCAAAGATAATGTATTACAAATTAAATTATATTTGTAGCTTTCCCGTTCATTCTAGACATTATGAAAATGATTATTTTGCTTAAAGCCATCAAAATTAAGTACCACTTTATTATATATCTATAATCTTACATAGACCATCCTCTGTTTTAATGTACATACTTATCGTAAACTCTACTCCAATCAATGATTACCTAGCACTAGTTATCAAAGATTATAGTGATACACTATCTCTCACACTATCACTACATAACTTACAGATACTACTGTAGTATAGAATGTAATAGTTAACTTTACATTACAATAGTCATTTAATAATGTATTATAGTATTTAATAATTACATAATACTGTATTAATTACAATAGTCATTTAATAATGTATTATAGTATTTAATAATTACATAATACTGTATTAATTACAATAGTCATTTAATAATGTATTATAGTATTTAATAATTACATAATACTGTATTAATGTATTCTATTAGTGATAGTTACAACTGAATCAATAATTCAGTTATTTATTTCAAATTGTAGATTTTATTTATACAATTTCCACAATAACAATAACACTGATATATACTTTCCAATAGGTAGAATATCTGGACAATATATTTAATAGTTAGTACAATGCTTATATTGATTATTTAGTTATATTTATACTTTTTATCATGGGTTTATATATATTATACAGAATTAAACCACTGATAAGGAGGTATTTCCTTTGTGAGCACAATGTAAATAGACATTTTGTTAATTCAATTACACAAATTTTATAATAGGTAATATAATACATTTTTTCTATGGTTAATAATATATCATTCTATTATGAATTAGTTTTTTATTACATTTTATTCATTAAAATATTTATAATATGTTTTATTTATCATTAAAAAAAGAAAAAATAAAAATAAAAATTTGTAGTAAAAAAAAAAGTATTACATTACAGCCTATTGTCTACTTATATTGAAAATTTCAATACTTTATTTCTATTATTCAATAATATATTTAATTTTGAGTAATATATAAAAAAATATTATTTTGTGTAAATGACATTTAAAGTTTAATACAATACAATTTTGAATTACTATTTAAAAATTATTTTACATACATATATTTACTTATATAATATAGAATACATAAAGATTTTCCGAAGGAAAGATATAACACTTACGCGAAATCGTGTAATTCTAATTTGTATACAAAATACCCTGGTGCCACCTATAGCCGGTTACTTTTAGGAACTATGCGTTGTTTATAATGTAAATTCGTATTTAACTATACACTTTTAAAATGTTAAATAATATGCTTTAAATTAATATTTATATGATGAAAACTAAGTGTTCATTACTAATATATAACAAACAAATATGATATTTATGTTTTAAATGCATATTAAAAGTATATATTTAGTAAATAAAAGTTAATTTATATTGCATGTAATTTAATAGAGCAATGAAAACATTGTTGTATGCAAACAGAGCCGAACCTAAATCTATTTCAGTGATTTCGATACTACTGCTAGCAGCGGCTGGGGATATTACTAAATTACGTTGCATGCATAGGGAGTGTTATATCTTTGCTTCGCAAAATCTTTGGAATACATATATGATATGAAAAATAATATTTATATATATAAATTAAGATTATAGTGTATATTATATGCATATTATATATGTATAATAAATCCATTATAATACACAAAAATAAACAATAATATATAAGTTATAGTATATAGTATTAAAATATTAACATTTTACATTATGAAGAATTATATAATATATATATATAAGTATATATTTGCATTATAATACAAAAAAAATAAGTTTAAATATATAAATTATAGTATACATATTATATAAAATATATAAATATTATATTATGAAATTATTATATTAATTTTCTTGTGATTTTCTAGTAAATGGTTGCATTCAATTGGACAATAATCAGATACCATATATAGTTACTGCTATAGTATAAACTAAATTGTAAACAAACAAAGAATATTTGATGATTATAAATGAATTTAAATTTTTAAATAATTTATTAAATTAGTACTTCAAATAAATATCTTTTTATATACTTATATGACGATTTAAAGCATACTTTATAGATCAAATGATAAATAAGTTGATTATTTTATTTCTATCATAATAATTTGTAAATAATAAAATTTGCAAATAATAATTCCGAAGGACTTAATAAAATTATATATATATATATTGATATAAAAATTATATAATTAAAATTTTATAATAATATATTATTATATCTAATTATATACAAATTTGAAAAAGCTTATATAATTAAAATTTGATAATAATATATTAATATATCTAATTATAGAAAATTTGAAAAAGCATATATAATTAACATTTTATAATAATAAATTAATATATCTAATTATAGAAAATTGAAATTCGTAAGTTTCTCTCCTAAAACAATGGATACCTTAGTAGTGTTCCTCTTGTTATCTATTCGTTCTACTAGTCTACACATATATATATATATATATATACACGCACCTAATAGAGCAGATGATGTGGTTGTTGATCAATAACTTCAGTACCCCCACCGCTTAACTCCTCCCCCCCCCCCACCCCTAACTCCTCCCTCCCCCCGCCCACCTAACTCTTCCCTCACCACTAGATGGCGTCGCCTATACTCTAGGCAGACTGAACAACGACTGCTGGTACCTGTACACACTGGATCACATAGGTGTCTGCGAGCCCGATCAAACCCTTGAGATATCCTTTATACGAGATAGTTCACCCCTTATTACTCCTTTAGTACACCCCGTGTTACCCCTATAGTACGCCCCTTAATACTCATATGCTATCTCTACTTCCATCCATAGCTTGTTTATCAGTGTTGTTGTCTGGTATGCTTCTAATGTAATATATAATTAGTTGTAGTAATAGTAATTAAAATAATAATAATAATAATAATAATAATAATAGTAATGCTACTATTATATAATAATTATAGTATTAGCAATGATAGTAATGATAATAATAGTAATCAAAATTACAATTAAAGCATTAATAATGATATTAATTACATTAGTGATAATAATCCTAATAATAATAAAACAATAGAGATAATCATAATAGTAATAATAGTAAAAATTATTACTAACAATTATATATTAGTAATAATATTACTAATAATAGTAATATTAATAATATTAATATTAGTAATATTAGTAATAGTAATAGCGATGCTAATAACAAAGTAGATACCCCCATCCCCAACTCTGCCATGCTAAAAAAGAGAGTTTAACACCCGCTTATTACATAACTTAACCCTGCTGTTACGTAATCATGCAAGACCTTGACCCCCTCATCATGAACATCTTTACGAGGGCGTCTAAGAGTGCAGACATAGCAACCCTGGTTATTATCACTATAACCCTACCATAGCAACTCTGGTTATTATATATAATCAGGGGCGCACGCTGGAACGATTTTGTATATGAGGGACCAACCAATAAAAATAAATGTTGTGGTAAAAGTGGGGGGGGGGTACCAATACATATGAGGTCCCCCTATATTTTAAAGTGGGGGGGACATATTTCCCATGTCCCCCCCTGTTGCAGCGCCTCTATATATCATGTATTATACATCATTTATATATATATATATATATACATGCAATATTATTATATCTAGCCAACTTACGATTTAATTTTAAAGTTACATTCACCAAATTACTGATGCAATACTTACATATACGATATAACAATTTATAATGCCTCCTTACCATACCCTTGCTCTTCAATCTCCCCATGACATATAACGGCCATAATGGGGTGATTCGGGTAAGCTTAAGAACCCCACTGCTATATACAATTGTAGTGTTAATTAAGGGAGGGGGCTAATGAACCAATACAATAGAATTGATCACTGTTGATGGTGGGATACTGACTAGACTAGAGTAAAATAACAATAGTTTGAATTATTATCCGTTCGTTAGTCCACCAATCGTCTACCAGCAAATAATATACCCCCCCCCCATTAAGAGCTGGCTATATATACTTCTACATAGAATCTCTCTTCCATTTTAAGTTGACATATTTGCTAACGATAACATACGTTAATGAAATAAACAATGAATAATACGATATTAAAAATTAATAAATTAAAATATATTATAACCATAATTTACCAACAATAAATTAAATAATTCTATAACTACATATATTTATATGAAGATAGTATTTGTTCTATTTATAATATTATAAATGCATAACAATATAATATATATTATTGTTATATCTATTTACCAACATCACTAATAAGTTATCAGTAATAATACATACAAGGGTATCTAAATTTCATATTAATTATTATGGAAGTTTTGTTATATATGCATACGATAAATTAATCCTTATTATTCCCTCTATTAATAGCCTACTATTAGTTAATATACTTTCCATATATTATTATTATTATATATATATATATATATATATATATATACATATATGCATACATATATGAACAACTTTATAATTATTATTTATATAGGCTCTTTATCTAATATTGATTTTAGATTGCCATTTACCATTGTATATATACTGTTATATTCATTTAATCACATGTAATATTCGTAATCCTTTTGATAAATATTGATTTTAACATAATATTTTATATCAATATACATATATATTATTTAATATACAAATATATATATATTTAAAATAATCTTATAAATATAATGTACATCCAAAGATTTTCCAAAGGAAAGATATTGCACTCCCTATCTATCTATAATGTACCTCGAAATGTAAATTTAAAATGAAAAAACAATATTAACACTAGATGGCGAAATAGTATATGAAATGTTAAATCATGTGATATTTTTATTTAAATTTCTTGTTTTCTAATTATATACATACATTTAAAATCATTACAATATAATACAATACATGTAGTTTTTTTTAATATTAGATTTATAACAATATATTTATCATTTATTTTATTTGTTTATATTAAATATAACTAATCAGTGTATTTAAATCATTAAAATCATTACAATATAATACAATACATGTAGTTTTTTTTAATATTAGATTTATAACAATATATTTATCATTTATTTTATTTGTTTATATTAAATATAACTAATCAGTGTATTCTATTGTTATATAATTATATTATCATTTTAAAATCATGTAAATACATATTATAATACAATATACATGTATATTGTATATAATTTATTATTTACTATTACAATAAATATAGAAATGTCTTATTATCTGAATAATACCGCTAGATGGCAATATCGAATTATTAGGTGACACAAATATACACAAGTGCAATATCTTTCCTTTGGAAAATCTTTGGTACATCTATAAAATACAATATACATTATAATTAATGATAGTATATACACCAGTACAGTGTACTAGTGGTGTATAACAATAGACTTGTTTCTACAGAACTCTGGAATACAGCACCTCATACCCGACATGATTATTGACCATCACCTGTTTGACCCTTGCGGCTACTCTATGAATGGAATATTGCCAAAAGTTTGTAGTGTAGTCAAGCTAATGTATATATATATAGTTTATGTATTCCACTAATTTAATATATAGATATTTATATCAATATATTATTTTACAATTATCATATGAATTAGATTTAAATGTTGACTTTTAATGTTTAATGTGATCATATTTATTAATCATCCTTTATCATTTTCAATCCAGTTTTAAAATAATGTCTTTCAGTTAATGTTAAGATATACAACTATAATATATACACTACAACATTACATCTGTATTTTAATAATAAGCATAATTAAATATATAAATGCATGTGAAATTAAAGGTGCGTTCACACCAAAAATTTCCGCTGGAAATTTCTGATGGAAATTCCAATATACCATAATAATGTGATAACACGAAATATGATACATGGGATTAAATACTAGGGGGCTAATATACTAGTTATAAATATGATAATCATGTAATAATCATATGATAAGAGTTTTATCAATATTTTAGTAAACATATATTTGTATTCATTATGGAGTTATAGGTACTTTAGGGTTAAATGATGGTGTTAAAAATACATATATATATATATATATATATATATATATACAGAGAAGGGCCTGGCCAATCCTAGGATTGTCTGTATAGGCATTTGGAGTATAGTTTTCTGAAAGATCGATATGGAGTAATGGGATGGATTCAGAGAAGAACATTTAAGATGTCAGGATCATTTTTTACACAATAAATTAACAATACCGAATGAAAGAAATAATGATATAGAATATAATGTAGACTAGAAATGAACGAATTATCTTCTTTCAGTTGTAATGAAAGTATGGGTAACGCAAGAGAGATTAGCGATGAAGTTAATGAATTGTATTCAAATGAAGGCGCGGTTGTTTGGTAGTTAGAAAAAGTATAATTGTTTTTAATTTTATAACACTTTTATTAACATATATATTTTTATTACCTCATTATATTTGTAGGTATACATTACATATATAGCCTATACATTACAATAATATATATATATATATATATATATATATATATATATACATGTAAAATATATACAATTTTATTTATTTTCATTTTCTTGTTTCTCAAGGTATTTTATTACAACTTCTTGTAATTCTTGCTGACTTTTCATGATTCGTATTCTAGTTTCTAATCCTATTAATTTTAAATAAATGATATAAATAAACGATGAATATTATTTATATATATATATATATATATTAAATCTGCATTGATGAATTAAATAGTGATCTAAAATTTATATATATAGGCAATCACATATATATATATATATATATATATATATATATATATATATAAACACACACACACACACATACACACACACACACACACACATACACACATACACATATACACATATACACATACACACACATATATATATATATATATATATATATATATATACATATATCTTTATATATATATATCATATATTATATGTATATATATATATTATATGTATACATCACAAGTATAATAATACATACTATACTCATATACAAAAGTACATATATATATATATATATATATATTTTATGTCATCATGGGTATAATCATTATATATAATCATTATCATGTTATCAATAGTATTGTACATTGTATGATTCATACAGTGTATGCATTGATATGTGAATAATATTCACTGAATATAAACATCTACTCTATTTATAACTTATAAAACTATTTATAACTTTCGCGCGCTCGCCGCGCGCCTAATTTGCTGGTAACATTTTGAAAACCGTTCCCAACTATATTATTTATCTAGTGTATTTCATTTTCAAATATTGAATCTATACATATTATATAATATATAATTTATATATCAATTTATGAAATATTCTTTTCATATTATAATAATAGTACCATTGGATAAATTATTGATAACGGTCTTACAAAACTCGACTCGATCGACGTACGCCATTTTTACGTACCTATATAATAATTATATATACCTGTATTTATAATAAATATCATAGTAGTAACTAGGTACATACATTATGTATACGGTCTTTACTTCGTAGAATGGTATATACCACTAGTTAATAGTACTATCATAATAGGTTTCGTTATTGTATATTATTTTAAATATAATTTATTTTAAAATATATTTATAATATTTACGATTTGACATAGTAAATATACACCAAACTAAATATATTAGTAATGAATAATTATTATAAATATATCTTATTTGAAATATATGTTATAATATAATATATATTCAATATAATATTCAATTTTATATTCAATATTATATTGTAAATATTTTAAAATAACAAACCATTTAAATTCAATTCTCCTGCTATCGTATCCATAACTGCAGTTCTTTTGTTATTTTATGATAGTCTATACTATATGTATCCCATAAACATTTATTATCTCTATATTTACTTATTATATTATGTAATAATGTATCCATGATGTAAATAAAATAAAATGTATATAATAATTTGAAAATAACAAATACAAATTTAAATAATAAATTATGTCAAAGTTTATTCAAGTATAAAATACCCGGATGATTATCATTTCCATCGTAAATTCACAAATAAATTCAACATGTTGAGTTTCATTTCCGATGGAATTTCCGTCGGAAATTCCATCGGAAATTGAGTCATTCACACATATTTCCATCAGAAATTTCCTCTATACCCATTTCCACCGGAAATTTCCAGCGGAAATTTTTGGTGTGAACGCACCTTTACATACACTTTCTACCGATTCTATAATAACATTATATTTATCTAAATAAATATTTTATAATATTAATCAATACCCATGTCTATATTACAAATATATTACATAGATAATATGCTAATTTATAATATATAAATAAGTATTGAATTTTAATAAACATGCATAATGTTAAATTTAATTATGTAATTAAAACATTTGAACAAATAATTGAATTAACCTAAAAAAATTATATAATCTAATTTTAAATTAAAGTGACAGTAAATGAAAAGAAATATATTTTATATTAAATTTTATTTATAGTAATTTAAGTAATGTTATTTATTGTATACAAATATTTGTAATTGATTTAATTTTGAAATTTGATTATTTATCAAAATTAATTTAGTATAATATTATATTATTAATATAATACATTTTAAATATTTAAACATCAAACTTGAGTATATCGAAGGGGGTTCATACACTATACAATGTATAGTATAAATACTTACAATACAAATATAACATTTAATATAACATTTAATACTGGGAATCAAGATTTTGATAATACATTTATTTATAAAATATTCATATTTTAGCTAGGTTTTTTGTTTTAAAAATTTGACATATTACAATTTAAACATTAATTTAATTAATATTTTAATATATACGATACATATGACTTATTAAAATGATAAGACTTATTTAATATTTCTGTTACCTATTGACCCTTGGTATCACTGCAATAATAACACTTACCCCACTTGCCTATATAGAATCAGTATTGGCCAGTGCATCTCACTATATTCTCCATTATATATTAGTTAGATTACCAGTTTTAAATTGCACTTTCTGAAATAACAATTCCGACCAAATTATTTAAATATCATTAAACGTTATATAAAATGCCAGTTCTATTTATATAGTTTATGCATGCGGTATCCTTTCTCGAAAGCATCTTGATATTAAAGGGTTCCTTTTTTACTTATTATATAACTATATTATATTGTATCCATATTTCACATGTATCAATTATGTATTTATAGTATACAAGTAAAACAAATATTATCGATTCATTAATATAGAGGGCTAGTGCAAATATAGATTACATTTAATACTAACCCATACTCACCCACACTAACCCACACTAACCCACACTACCCAAACTAACCCACACTAACTCACACTAACCCACACTAACCCACACTACCCAAACTAACCCACACTAACCCACCCACACTAACCCACCCATGCTAACCCACCCACACTAACCTACCCACACTAACATACACTCACCCACACTAACCCACACTCACTAACCCACCCCCAACTAACCCCCACTAACCCAGACTCACTCACACAGAATGAATACGTAACAATACACATCACTCCAGAGGATCACTGCTCCTACGTTAGCTTCGAAACTAACTATTCTAAGGTCTGTGGTAGTAATCTATTCGTATGATTCGTTATTATCGTTATTCGATTGATGATTCATAGCATTCATTATAAACTCGAGTATAGTATAATAGTATTATAAATCTTTTTTTAAATATATTTATTATTAATATAAATAACAAATAATTAATATTATATTTATAAATAATTTTTTTAAATTCTTAATTATCATATATATATATATTAGAATATGTGAAAGGACATACTATTATACAATTTTTTTAATAAACCATTGAGATAAATATTTTAAATTGACTTACTGCAATATTGAACTTTTATGTATTATTAATGACATATTTCATCAAGTCTGCTAGTTATCCATGTAATTTTCACTTTTTATACTACGAAATATATACTTTTCAGTAAGAAATTTAATTATATTTCAATGATTTCAAAGTACCAGATATATATATTTATTTTACAAGTAAAATGTATTACTTTTTTTTAATTTGTATTTCTATATAATTATGTTTTTAAAAATTCAAATTTATTTATATATTCGGTTTGAATTGAAAGATATTTTTCTATAATCAATACAATACTTATTAAATTGTAATATAATTTAGTAATTATTTTTTTTTAATACATTTTTTTTAATTGATTTGAATATTAAATTTAAATATATACTAGATCTTAATGAAATATGATAAAATCATTTTAGCATAATAAAAGTTTCAAAAATATAATTTAACAAATGTCATTAGTACTATGTGTATATATTTATTAGTTAATTAATTTTAATTATAAAATATATAATTAATATATCAATATATTAATGATCATTAAATTCTCATTACAATCAATATAATTATTCTATGACATTACTATAAATATATTTATTTTTATATATAATAAATGTATTTTTTTGATGAATGATAATTTAAGCTATTATCTAAATAACTATATGAAAGAGTCATTTATTATTGTAAAAGGGGTTTAACTCCAACTCGAACGCAATTATTAACTCTAATAATCAGATGTTAAAGTTTAACTCTAATATTTAAATCCAATATTAAAAAAAAAATGCTTATCTGTAAAAGGGGTTTGACACCAACGAATGCAATTTAATTCAAATTAACTCTAATAATTAGGTGTAAACCCCTTTTATAGAGATTTAAATAATATAGTTAAACTTTAACCTCTAATAATCAGAGTTAAAAATTGCGTTTGAGTTGGTGTGAAACCCCTTTAATAAGAATAATATTACTTTATTTTAATAATTTAAATATTTCAATCAGAAATCATCACTTTAGTCACTAAAGTTTAGTGTATACAATATGTATTATTATCTTATCATGAATTTATATTACTTATATAGTTAATATATATATTATACTTATATAATTAAGTTACTTATATTATTGCATAAATAAAATTAGCTTTAATTATTTATTATTATTAAATTAGATAAATTAATAATTTAAGGTTCTGTTATCATATTAATTCAAAGTTATCAACAAATAAATATCTTTAATTAATTTTAAATCAGTATAATTAATAATATAACATATACATATGTAAATATTGTTTATTCACTATAGAAATATGTAAATAATTCTTTATAGATACGATTAACATCTTAATTATATATGTATTCATTAATTATATAAACTATTAGTAATAAATATATTATCTTATAAGATGAACTACAATGAATTGGTTGATAAAGTTCTAGATTTATTCAAACCGAGAAAATTTCTAACTACTGTATTTGCTAATAAGGTTAGTGCACCTATCAACTTCCTGTGTGGCTCAGTTGGTTATCAGACATACAAGCAGTAGGACACGGGTTCAAGACTCGTCCATCCGACCATTAAAATAGGTCTTAAAATAATATTTAGAAGTGATCTTATATAATTTTATATACAATAATAATGATCGGCTCTTGTTAAAACCATGGATGCCTTAAAGGACATTAGAGCCATATGGTTATAAGTAAAAACTTCATCTAAGTTCCTTGATTGGATGAAACAACTACACCAAAAAAAAAATTGTAAATTGTGTGATTATTGTTTCGTACAAACAACGTTAAAAGTTATATATAAATAATAGAAATTAATATAAACTATGTAATTTATCAAATATGTTATGATAGTATATTAGTATGAATTAAATATGAATATGAACTTTTATTGTGATTTATTCACTTTTACCTAAAATTAAGTAAATATATTTCTAATTTATTCCAATATAATATGTATAATCATAATACTAACATGTTATATTATAATATTGCAATATTTACATCTAAATAATATTAAATAAGTATCAAATACCTATTATTTATAACACATAATGTATTCTCATTTATCATAGGTAATATATATTTTATATGAATTAATATAATACATATATATATATATATATATATATAACCGATATACAGGGTAGTACATCAGAAGATTTCTATAAAGTGGTCAGTCAAAAAGGAATTTTTAAATCTTTCAAACGTATAGATCACCAATACTGGTTAGTTGCATAACATCACACATGATCAATATTGCATAAAATACATGATCAATATTGCATAACATACATGATTAACATTGCATAACACACATGATTAACATTGCATAACACACATGATCAATATTGCATAACATACATGATTAACATTGCATAACACACATTATTAACATTGCATAACAAAAATAATTAGCATTTCCAAAAAAGGTTAAAGCCAAACCCCACCTCATCTAACCCCAATCCAACCCCTATATAACCCCCTATTTAACCCCCTAATATATATTATCCAACAGTCAATTCAAGAACTACAATTTGACCTACACGAGCTTCATCAAGTTATGACACCCCGCGCGATATTAGCACCCACGTTCATATTGTTGTTTATAGGTTTTTATTTTTATAGGAAAGGAAGGAGTATATTATATTTAGATTTTGTGGAGTCCATTTTGTTTGTTATGTTTATGTTTATTTTTTATGATTTTAGAAATAAATTGATTTGAAATTATATATACGTATCAACTTTTTTTTACAATAAAAAACAATACAATTATATATCTAATTCATATAATAATTCATATTTAATTATAATAATATAAATCTAATAGATTTATTATATATGAGATATCTTTGTTTATATTAAAAATATATATATAATTTCTTTTTTTTACAACGCCTGAGAAGTATTTATTACTACATGGAGTGGTTAAACTTGAAGGTTAAAGGTATAATCAATGTTAATCTTACCTCAACAATATTTTTTATAATTTTTTTAAACCTACAACTATTTTTTAATTTAATTTTAAATATATAACTCTATTTAACTTTATATAACTCTATATATTTTTTAAGTCAACATTCTCTTAAAAGTGTGTAATATTAAATATTTGTTATTATTAACTTTAATATAGTTTTTCATCACATTATAAGAAGATAATATTTTAATTTATATATATTTTAATAAATTAATCCTTCAATAAATTGAGTTATGAATTTACTTATTATTTTAATATTATATTTGTAGAATAATATTTTATTATAATATAATAATAATTAAAAATATATAGCAATAAATATCCTATGTCTATTCTAAATATATTGTAATAGTACAATTTATAAGTTTATATAATACATATATTTTGTATTAGATATAACCTTACATTTATATTTATTATCACACATAGAATACATATTTTAATATATTATATATAAATATTTTAATATTTGCTATTTAACTTTTTATATAATGTAATAACGCTAGTACTTAATTTTTATTAATATTAATAGATAGGGGTTACGATCAAAAAGGACGAGTTGAGTAGCAAAGGTTAAATTTTAAATATGAAAAAAATTAATATAAGCTCATTTTGGGATGTAATAAAGCTAAACAAAAAAAGCAGGAAAAAACTAAACCACAAATACCAATACAATGTATATATATACTATTATCTCGTATTTCAAATGTAACCTCTAACCCTCAACTCGTCATTTTTGATCTTCTCCCTTAATAAGTATTTAAATCTATCAACATTTATTACTGCTTTAAAAAGTATTTAAATCTGCTATTATTGTTTGCTGGGAAAATATATCTTATATGTGAGATTATTAAATCAGGCATTAATAGGTATAATACTTAATTATTAAAGAAGTAGAAATATGTTTTAAAAGAGAAATGTTTAACATCGGTTAATATAAAGCAGATTTTAAATCAGAATGTTCGAAAATTGTATTAAAATTACTTTATAAACTGCTTTAATAAATATTTAAATCTGCTGTTATGGTTTGCTGGGGTATTTCCATGATATATGGAATGAGGTGTGGAACAATATATTTAAGGAATTTTAAATATCAAGAGGTGATATTTTGAAGATGTTAGTAGGTATTATAATTATGATATATGCATATACAACCATGGTGACGATATAATGAAATAATTACTAATTATAGGGATTTGGTGGTAACATGGATTAAGTTAAATAGAAGATAAAAATGATGGTAGAACAATAATTAGGAATGATAACTGATAACTATCTGATCTAACTGATATTAATGCTAACTTAAGTGGCATTAATACTGTCTCTTAATAACGAATTAAATGTATTCATGTAAAAACTAGATCTTGAACTCGCTAATATGTGTCTATATGAAGATCTTTTAGACCGAAATTTGTTGTGATATTGCATGATTTTGATCGTTCCTGGATCAATTATAAATGCCTATGCATGGCTTAGCTATATGCCAAGTTTATGATATTTATCATAAACTTGGCATATAGCTAAGCCATGCATAGTTATATAACAATCATTCAGATTTAAAAGAAGGAGATTAATGGTATTGATGTTTAGGGTTTAGTTACGAGAGATGCATGGATGTTAAGTGCGATAGTAAGTAAAGTATTTAATCAATCAAACTGTAGTACCATGTGGAATACGGTTAATTATAATTAATCTATAGATATACACTCATTTAATTATTACATTTCGATTAAGAGTAATGGGGGATACATATAATAATATAATAAATATAATAGAGAAATGATATAATCACTCCAAGATAAATATTATAAATAAGTGAAGATATTTGAATGTTATACGAGGGTTAAAGGGGGTAATAATGAGGTCAATTATATTACCACTATCATGATATGGGAAATCAATAAATTGATTGAAAGATTTATTATATATGCTAGTTTGACATGATATTTAAGATGAGGACCTGTTATTATAAGAAATATTAAAGTCTCCTAGTATAACCACATTATCTGAATAAGTTGAACCCTCCACGTTTACAAGTAGGTATATTAATAAGTAATAGACAAAACCATATGGAGTAAGTTTGGTAATTATAGTATTATCGATATATGAAAGTCATGTTTCGGTTATAGCATTGCTATATGAGAATTTGTAGTCACTAAAGTATTGGTAAAATATTAGAAATGTACTTTTATTCCTAATAGATTGTGAGTTATTTAGGAAAGATTATCGACTCCTGGGGGTATAAAACAGACAATGGTATCACAATCAGTAATATTATTATCAGTTAATCAGTTAAACAGTACCTAGGGGAAAGTCTCCGATTACCGACCCTCTCTCGTATATCAGTAACTATAAGAGATATCAAAAAATTATATATATACATGAACTGTTAGTAATTTAATTCTACATATGAATAAGTATTTTGTTTTTAAAAATATTCAAACCTACAATTGTTATTTAATAAAATGTAATATTCTGTTTTTTTCTTTTTAAATATTTGAATATAACTTTATTTAAATCATTGTAAATACTTTATTAATTAAAAGAAAACTTAATACTGACATATAAAATTATAGATCAATAAAATGTTTATAACTATTATACAAATATTTGAATTTGAATTACTATTGACCAATATATATTAATTATAGCAACCCATATGATTTTCCTATTACCGACCCCCTAAATTACCCTAATACCGACCCCATGTGATTTATAATATCCAATCAAAATAGATCCGTATTTTACTTTAAAATATGTCGTAAGTTGTTTGTGAATCATTGATATAAATTTAGGATTTATGATTCCAGTTGATTATATACATACTGATTAATAAATAAATATTAAATAATAATATACACTATTTTAATATAATTACTATAAAGATTAAATTTAAATTTAATATTACTAGTAAAACATAAATTCAATAAAAATAAATTGCGTGCATGTTATAATTAATTATATGTATCTACTATTTTTATTGGATATTATAATACAGTCAACTCCAGATAAGTCAGACTCTCAAGGGACCGGGAAAAATGTCCGACTTAGCGATATTTCCGACTTATCCGAGATTAAGAATATTATGCAAATAAGACATGAAATGCGCAGCACGAGTTAAATGGTTACAGAAATATGGAATTATGCAACAATTAACAACATGAAATGTTGTATTCAATAATATTACTTACTAAAATTATAATATTAATTATTTAAAGTAAACATTTATGACAATTTATAAAAAGGCAGACTTATCCAGTATACAAATCATAAAAATACTATAATATGTGTCCGACTTACACAATCCAACTTATCCGACTTATCCGATTAATTTAACATGGAAGTAGAAATCACATACAAATCAACCAAACCAACTAAATGTGTCCGACTTACCGAGAGTTGACTATACTACAATTATTTATACCACGATTAGGCGGTCGGTAATAGAGAAGGGGGTCGGTAGTAGGCACATGTATCCGATTACCGACCCCCCCTATTTATTCTTGTAAATATAATTATATCAAAAATTTAAAATAGCCATATTATTCATTGCCATAATATTACCATAATTATAAAATTTCAAATAAATATATTTAATATTGAATAAGTTATTACAAATAATCATTTAGGGGTCGGTAATTGGAGAATTTCCCCTACTATTTTTAGTAATATTAGTAATATTTAGAAATTCTTATTAATATTTTAGTAATTCTTTGGATATATATCTAAAGATTTACTACATTTAGAGTACGTTATCGTTAAGGATGAACGTTTAAACTTCCATTCAATGCGACCTAAATATTAACTAGCATCATCATCAACAATACAAAGACAAAGTTTGTATGATTTGGAATAGTTATTTAAATACTTGAGATTAGTATATATATTTATAGGTATGAATCATACACCGTATGATGATAAATGCATAAAGTTTTATGAAAGAGTATGCTAATCTAGGTTATTATCATTATAATAGCTCAATATATCTAGCTTTATTCTTATTTGAAATAGTTTTGAAAGGTAAATGCATAATATAAAAGTAAATTTACTTTTAAATATATATTTAATATGATATTATATAAAGTGAATAATATATACAAATAATATATGGTAAAATTATCATAACATTTGTTATAAAAGGTATTTATTTTAAACCTATTATTTTACATAAATTATCTCGTTATTTTTTATTTATTGAAACCATAAATATATTAATAATAAATACATTATAAATACATATCTGTTATAGCAGATATAAAGTAACCCCTCAATAAGTCATAGACTTTTACATGTTATAAATAACTGCAATGGGCCCAGGAAAATACAAAACAATTAGTAAAAATTAGTAACATGTTTTGTTCTTAAGAATACAATTGTACAACACGTGTTTTGATTTATCGTTTATTAAGTTCTTGAAAGAGAAAAATAAGAACTGCCTGTAGTTAGACCTTGGAAATCTCACTTACTAGCGTTTGGCTGTTCCATTGAGCCATAGTCCCGAACTATTATATATCATATCAGGAATTTCGTTGTATCCAGTCTTGTTATATCGAGGTTATTTATTCATTAGATAGATAATTTTCCTACCTATAATATAGTATGAATACCGTATATCGTGTACTTCATAGTAATGAAGTTCAAATATATATATATAACTGCCTGTGTGGCTCAGTGGCTAAGGCGTCAGACACACAAGCAGTAGGACACGGGTTCGACCCTCGTCCGGACCATTAATTAATTTTATAAAATGGGTCTTAAAATATTATTTAGAAGTGATCTTATATAATTGTGTATAAATAAATGATCGGCTCTCGTTAAAACCATGGATGCCTTAACATGAGAGCGGCTTCGAAGGGACATTAGAGCCATATATGGTTATAAGTGAAAACTTCATCTAAGTTCCTGGATGGGATGAAAGGACTCCACCAAATAAAAAAAAAAAAAAAAAAAAATATATATATATATATTTATATAAATATATATTATTGTATTGAGTTGTTTACCTATAATATTAATAACATATTAAATTATTTAATAATAATCTGTTCTCTAATATTCAAACCCGGATTCAAAGCTCCCCACGGATATGTGCTTCGGACTACACTCGTCGAGTTTATCTTTAACATAATCTACAGCTTCTAGAGATTACGTATGCAAATAGCCTTCACGATATATCAAATACCTACTAGTGGCAACACCTATATGTGTACTTTATTATAAGCGTAATCTATTGTTCTTCTTAGGTGTTCAACGTAATATATATATATATATATATATATATATATATATATATACACACACACACACTCACACACACACTAACACACACACACACATATATATATATATATATATATATATATAGCGGTACTATAGTATATATATATATATATAGTAATTAAGATTAATAAGAACTTCGGAAACTTAATGTGTGGCTCTCTGATGAAGCACGTGCTCGATAAGTGCGCACTTCCGGGTTAATAGCTAATGGCTAATTATATACCTGCCTATGGGCGATATTACATTCAGTAGTAAGCATGAACGGGTGGCCGAATCAGACGATTAATAACGCATGCGCGCAGTGGTTATTCACGCTCTCTCTATCTCTGTGTTCAGGTTATATAATACCTAGCTAGATAGTCGTCGTCATAGTCAACACAATGAAATATCTGTTCTTCGAGAGTGAACGGGTACGAAGAATGGCGGACCACCCATCACGTTATCAGAGACTCGCATCTTCTAAACGTCGTCACCCCTTCACCACCCCGCGACGCCCCTATTGCCCCTACTGCCCCTACTCGACGGGTAGTAACCGTGGGTCCATATTTCGAGTGTTAATTACCCTCTCTCTCTATTAAGCTACTACTATGGTTTACGTTATATCACTCCTTCTAGTAACAATACGCCCCCAGATCGTCAATAAGCCTATAATAAAAATCCGCTTCGTATTTACTTCGGTAAACATATGTAAATAATATTTACTAAATATTATATTTTTTTTGTAAAAATCATAACACCACCACCTCTTTTTTATTTTTAATTAACGAATGGTTTGAAAAACATTATACTTTTTTAGATAAATTGATGGATTAACTAAAGTCAACTATCAGTCAACCAAGTTTCAGTAAATATTAAAATATCTTGTTAACTATTAGAGTATCAATACAAATAATAAATTGATCAATAATATTTTTGAAACTTCTTATATTTAGAGTAATTATTGTTATATTGAATGTTATATTTATTTTTTTATAATCATTAATATTATAATAATTAATAATGTTTGTATCATTCATTAGTGAAAAATGTCCTGCTTCCTGTATATACTATATATATTTAATAACATACATACAATTATATATATGATAAATATATAAAAATAAAATATATTTATAAAAATGATAAGAATAATTAATTTTAATTATATAATGTTGAACAAAATGTAATACCGAATAAGCCTTGTATATATATATATATATATATATATAATATATGTAACAAAGTGAAGTTCGTTCGTATATATATATAAAGTAATTACTTTATTTTCAAAGTTTACCTGTTGAAAATAACAACATAATAATAATAATAATAATAATAATAATAATAATAATAATAATAATAATAATAATAATAATAATAATAATAATAATAATAATAATAATAATAATAATAATAATAATAATAATAATAATAATAATAACAATGAAAATAACAACATAATAATAATAATAATAATAATAATAATAATAATAATAATAATAATAATAATAATAATAATAATAATAATAATAATAATAATAATAATAATAATAATAATAATAATAATAATAATAATAATAATAATAATAATAATAATAATAATAATAATAATAATAATAATAATAAAAATAATAATAATAATAATAATAATTATATATATATATATATATA
The DNA here is from genome assembly GCA_964019155.1 of Osedax fenrisi. Classification (NCBI taxonomy): domain Eukaryota; kingdom Metazoa; phylum Annelida; class Polychaeta; order Sabellida; family Siboglinidae; genus Osedax; species Osedax fenrisi. The sequence continues at coordinate 185,247 of OZ025245.1, forward strand.
TATATATATATATATATATATATATATATATATATATATATATGTAGTAGTAGTAGTAGTAATAGTATTTATTTATACACAAAGATTAATATAATATTCTACAATGTGTTTTACTGTTTGTCGAACAGTTTACAGGTGTGGATTCCCGGATGATTTAACGATCATCCGTAAAAATAATATAATAAAATAAAATAACATTCTTAAATATAATAATATAATAATAATATAATAATAATAACACGATTACATTTCAAAGAGGGTTAGATATGTGGTATTTTAGTGGGGAACGTTTAAATAGCTCCTTGAGTTTATATTTGAAAGTGGTGATTGAGATATCTTCTTTGCGTATGGATTGGGGAAGTTTATTCCAGAGAGTTACACCTCTCCAGCTAAATCGTTTGTTACCGTACTTTCGTAGTCGTGTGGTCGGTATGTCAAGTCTATATGTTTGTCTCCGTTGTCTGTTAGTGGTTTGTTTGTGAAGTAAAGTATGTAAATTATGAGGTTGAGTTGTTTTTGTAGTTTTGTAAAGTATAGTTAGTAGTTTAATGTTGATGTTGTCAATTGTAGGTAGCCAGTTTAGTGATTTCCGTAAGTTCGTAATGCTAGTAGTGTAATCTGTGTTTTTTAGATTAAAAATAATTCTAGTAGTTCTATTTACTAATCGGTCAATATTTTTAGTAACTGTTTTGTTTTCTCCGGCTAGTAAAGAGTTACAGTATAGAAATATAGACATTATCAGTGAATTTGATAGAATTATAGCTGTTTGTTTGGTTAAGTATGGTCTTAGTTTTTTTAAATTATATATATGAAAGGAAGAAGTTTGTTTCATTTTACTGATATGTTTAGTAAAGTCGAGTTTGTTAATAAAGTGGAAACCTAAGTATTTTGTATTTTCAGTCGGTATTATATTTATGTTATTTATATTTATTAGTGGAACTGTAGTATTGATTGTGGAATTGGTTATAAAGTTGATTAGTTCAGTTTTTTTTGGATTTAGTAATACATTATTTTTTGTAAGCCACATTTTCAGTGAGGTTAAACATGATTGTAAGTTAATTGAGTGAATGAATTGGGAGTGTAATTCTATGTCGTCGGCGTAAAGATTATAGTTCACGTGTGGGAAGTTAGTCAGTAGTTTGTTGAGTGGAAGTAAATAAATGAAAAATAGTATAGGAGAAAGAGTGGAACCCTGTGGGACTCCATATTTAATAGCATAAGGTTGTGACAATGTTTCGTTTATTTTAATAGAAAAACTCCGACCCCGGATAAAATTTGAAAACCATTTGATAGGTACCTTCCCTATACCGATAGATCTAAGTCTTTCTATTAAAATGTCAAAGTCGATAGTGTCAAAAGCGGCAGATAAGTCCAGTAGTATCAGTTGTATCGGTAAGTTGCTGTCTAGTGATTTGTATAAGTCGTCAAAGAGTGATAGTAGTGTCGTTTCTGTACTGTGATTCTTGCGGAATGCATTTTGTCTTCTGTCTATTAAGTCGTAAGTATTTAAATATGATATTATTTGTTTGTTTACAATTTTTTCTAGAATTTTAGAAAGTAATGGAAGTTGAGATACTGGTCTATAATTACTCAGTACTTCAACATCTAAATCTGGTTTTTTTAAGTAAGGATTGATAATTGCGTATTTTAAATTATTGGGTATTTCACCAGTCATTAATGAAGTATCAATTATATTTTTATAAATGGGAGCTAGTGTAGAAGCCAGTATTTTAGTCATTTTCAGTGGAATAGGGTCAGAAGGAGATGTTGTCTTTGCTGTAACAATTAAGTTATATGTCAGTTATATTAGGTCGTTCAAATTCTGTAAATGTGTATTTGCAGGTTGTAGTTAGGATTGTCGTATCAGTTGGTAGTAATTGTCGTTGTAAATCTAGATTATAGCAAAGTTTTTCTACTTTTTCAGAGAAAAAATCACCATATCTAGTGCAGAGTGTTTTATCTAGATTTGTAGTGGGAAGACTTATTTTATTTTTCTTGCCTAAAAGTGTTTTGGTAATGTTGAATAGTTTCTTGTAGTCATGTTGTGAATGATTTATTTTGTTTTTAATGTAGTCTGTTTTGGTTTAATTTAAAAGTGTTCTGTAAGTGTATCTGGATTTCTGCAGTTGAGTTCGGTTAATTATTGTTGGGTGTTTTAAATATTTATTATTTTGAGTTCTAAAAATATGTTTCAATTTCCCTAGATCTGAGTTAAACCAGGGCTGGTTATCGTGTTTGGTTAAGTAGTTAGTTT